>JASANC010003265.1:0-43457 GCA_030248135.1 Theristus sp. LFF4_11
TGAGCGATCTTCTCGGCTGCGATTTGCCGGTGGTTCTGCCAGATGGGAGACAGTCGTTTGCATGGCATGATGGTCCGCTGTTGGCTGCTATGAAAGATGCCAGTTGGGTGCTACTCGACGAGGTGCGTTCTCTTCTTATTTTGTAAAACACAACACACAACCAATTTTGAAATGTCATAAAAGATCTGATGAGTTTCATCAGATGAACCTGGCCAGCCAATCGGTGCTCGAGGGTTTGAACGCGTGCTTTGACCACCGTGGTCAGGTGTACATCCCTGAATTGTCAAGGACATTTTCCGTGCATCAAGGTGGCACGCGCTTTTTCGCGTGTCAGAATCCGGTCAGCCAGGGCGGAAATCGACGTTCGCTGCCAAAGTCATTCATCAACCGATTTAGCACAGTATGCCAAATTGTGTCTGCCGATTTCATTTTGACATTTTGCTTCCAGACTGATTTGCCAACACAATGTTTTGCTACGTTGTGATTCGTTTATTGCTTTTTTGTTAGATTTTTTCTATTTCTCAGGTTTACATCGAAGAAATGACAGACAGCGATGAACTGGCTATCCTGTGTTCGCAGCCTACTGATGTTCCTGTCGAAGTTCTGGAGAAAATGGTTGATTTCAACAAAAAGGTTCGGTTTGTTTCTGTTGGTTCTAGGGTCAGTCATCGCAGACTGTTGTACGTTATAGTGATTAGCTTCAATAAATAAAAAAATGTATTTTTCTCAATAGTCGTAGTTTTGTGGGTCAATGTTTTTCCTCAATTCAGCTAAAAGAGGCCGTTTGCACGAGACACGAGTTTGCACTCTCCGGAGCACCGTGGGAGTTCAACCTGCGAGATTTGCTTCGATGGCTGCAGTTGATGCAAACGATCAATGTTTGTCATTGCTTTTATAGATTTAAGGCGGTGCAAAATATTGTTGGTTCGCGGATTTCGGATTGAGTTTTTTTTACCATGTGCACTGGAACGTTACCTTTTTTCGTATAGAAGTTTCACATTGACGGTTTTGTTTTAGGAGCAAAATCCGACGAAAGTTTTGGACATCATCTATCAATGCCGATTGCGTTCACAGGATGACCGATTGCAGGCAAGGTTTCGAATTCTAAATCATCATTGACGCTATCTCAAGCAAAACGTGTTCTCTTTCCTGCAGGTTGCCAAAGTGGCCGAGTCAGTGTTCGCAAGCGGCACAGCAATTGGCGGCAGTTTCAGCAACGTGTTCATGAATGAGCGGCTTCTCCGTGTCGGCCGAGGCGAACTGCCACGTGTCGAGCGCATTCATGCTAGCGAATTGCATGCGAATGAGCGCAGTCTGCGGTTGTTGCGCTGCAATGTGCGCCCTCTGGAATGGCTGATGTTGTGCGTGCAGATGCGGTGGCTTGCATTGCTCGTGAGTCGTTTCAACACAAACTAGGTGCACGCACGCTGATTGGCTGCTATGGGTTGCGTGATGGTTATTATTATTAGGCTTGACTCGGCACCTGATTTTTAAGTGAAGGCATAGCAAACACACATCCCTCCGTGAAAATTAGGCGACCCGTTTGCTGGAGTTGTTCCACCAAATGCAAATAACATGAGCACAGCTGCGAAACAGGCAAACAGGGCTTATTTGGGTTGGCAGGGTTGGCATGCACTGTGTTTGCACTGTGTTCAACTTGGCGTCAGGTGGTATATTTGCATTTCGTTCGTTCGTCACCAGTATTGAATCGCAATGAATGGATGGAATGTCGTTGTGATGCTAGGTTGGGCCGACAGGCTGCGGCAAAAGTTCACTGGTCGAATTGTTGGCGCGTCTGTGTGGACGGCGCTTGCTGCGGTTGCATTTGACTGCCGACACGGATGCGTCCGAGTTGCTTGGGTCGTTTGAACAGGTGTGCAGAGGCGATGCTGGTTTTCGCTGTTGCGATAATGGAAACACTTCATTTGACTGTGAACTCGCTGTGCTGAGCACTGCGCTTGGCTGTGTGTGTCTCCACATTGCTAACTTCGACTCTTGCCTTTATTAATGTGTGGGATAAAAAAAGCAACTGCTTGTTTAGGTGTCTGCATCATCAGTTGAATTGAGCGATATCCGTTCGAATGCAGTGGCAATTTGTGGTCAACTACAACCATTTTTGCCTGAGGAGACTGAGCAGTTGGTGCAGCAGCTCGAGGCAGCCGCTGATGCGCCAGCACTCGCTGCGCACATTGAACGACTGCAAACAGTCGCCACCGGTAAACACTGAAATCTGCTGAGTGGATTGCATTTGAATTTCCACCACCCAGCCCAGCACAGCTTTGAATGTAATAATATTTGAACAACAATTGCAGCAGTTGACAGTGAACTGAGTGAGTCACTGTGTCGCCTGCACACGAATGTTCAGTTGTTGACTGAGGCTGACGCTAAGCATGACGATCAGCAGCAACAACACGTCAATGACGTGCGATTTGAATGGACGGACAGCGTGTTTGTGGACGCATACGCCCACGGACACTGGCTGCTCGTGCACAACGTCAACTGTTGCAGGTCCGTGGTCGCACTGACAGTGTTCACTTGACAGCTGACCAACTGGCGCCGGGCAGACTGGTCAACTGGCAAACTGGATGATTGGCCTTGACAAACTGCCTGAGTGACTCCCAAAATTGTTTCAATTCTTATGTTGTAGTTGCGCGGTGCTTGACCGACTGAACGCAGCGCTTGAGGCGGACGGTACGTTGACGGTCACTGAACGGGGTGTGCTCGACGGACAAGTGAAACCGATACAGCCGCATCCAGATTTTCGGTTTAGTTCAGTTTCCAAAACGTATTTTGGTGTTAGCTTCATTCAATCGTTACACTCATAACAGTGCCATTCGGTGTGCACCATTTGACGGAGACTGAACTTTCAAACGCGTGCCTCAATCGCTTGCAGCATCTTCTTCACGATGGACCCCCGTTACGGCCAATTGTCGCGCGCAATGCGCAATCGCTCTGTTGAGTTGTGCCTCTGTGACGATTCTGAGCAGTGGACAAGCAGAACACCGTGTGATGTTCGTGATGTGCTCGTGGATGCTGTGCCTAATGCGCAGTTGCCGACAACGGTGGCACAGATGATTGCAAGTGCTTGTTGGGCGATGAAACAGTCAGCAGGTTGCTCACCAGAAACGCATCTTTGATCACATTTTTTGAGAATCTTGATTGGTTGCATGTTGCATCTGTATCGTGCTGGTGTTACCAGCCCAGCACTTTGAATGTAGTCAGTCCAGCTGTACACCACATGTATAACTTTTTTGTTGTTTTGTTTTTATTTCTTTTTTTGACGGATCATCGAACATATTCAAATGATCGTCGTCATAAAAGACATCTAATTTATGTTTTGTTTTTCAGCTGTGCAGTCCAACATTCACTGCAAATTGCTGGAGTGTGCGTTCAACTGTGCCAATTGGGGCACCACCGGGGCAA
Source organism: Theristus sp. LFF4_11 (assembly GCA_030248135.1). Classification (NCBI taxonomy): domain Eukaryota; kingdom Metazoa; phylum Nematoda; class Chromadorea; order Monhysterida; family Xyalidae; genus Theristus; species Theristus sp. LFF4_11. Next base: position 3,424 of record JASANC010003265.1, read on the forward strand.
CTGAGCAGCAAATCGTCACACAACTCCGTCGTATCATTCCCACTGCAGACTGTGGAAATATCGCGGGGCTGCTTCAACAGCAATCGGTCTGTTTTCAATGATGACCGATTTTGTATTTTTTGAAACGAATAAAATCCGATGGTTGAAATGATTGCAGACATTGTGGACGCGTACCAGTGCGGCATTGGAGGTGCGTCTCGTGTGCGAGCGCAAGCGGGCATTGCTCGAGTATCAGTTGGCCGGGTGGACACCGTCAGCGAATGCAACGTTGGTCTCTTGATGGCACTGACCCTAAGACTTGCAGATCAACTCCCAAGCTTTTTTGTATTTTTGTTTTGCAGTTCCACGTGCCGTTTGATGAGTGCACTTGGTGCGTTGCTCGTATCGTCTGCTGAACACATTGCACTCAGTTGGAAGCTGGCGCAACACTGGCTGCCAGCTGGTTGGTGAACTCTGGTAGTCGTCATGTGCTTTGTTAACATAGCACAAAAGTGAAGTCTTTTTCAGAGTTGATCAAATCAATCGCACTCAAGGATTGGCGACGAGCGGTTTTGGCTGGTTTGTTATTTCGTTTTTTTTAATTTCTTCGAAAAGTTAGCTATTAAAAGTTGCTTTGCAAACAGAAGTCACTGACCGTTCGCTGCCCTGGAATGAAGCATTTTATGGGCGACCCAACTGCAGCAACAACACGGCCAGGTAAAGCAAACTGAAACTCGTGTCATGCCATCGCATGGCAGTCTTTTGATTCTTATCTAGTCTGCATTCTCGTGTTTCGAATGTCGTTTATTTTCAACTAGTGGGCTCACAAACATGTTCGAAATTGTCCTTGCAGACTGTACTTGCTGTTGTGTCTGCGATTTTGGTGTGCACATTTCGCACAAGCGAAGCCAGCGCGTGCGAGTGCTCTGCGAATGGCGCTTGCTGCTGCAAAAAGTGCGTGGGTCGAAATAAATAACTGTGTAATGGCGGGCATTCAAATTGCTGCAACGACTCAGAGTTCGAATAAAATTTCAAATCCAGAAATGGGGCATTTTTCATTATTTTTCAGAAGAGCTTGCTATTGAATCGTTGCCATCGCCTTGTGTGGTTCACTTGCCGACCGTTGTGGATGGAATGCAACAGATCACAACCTTGGTGACACATTCGGATTTGCCACCAGAGTCACTCAACAAAACAGTGCAACAGGTGCGTATCGGTAATTATGTAACGGAGTAACGGAACTTCTCTGATTTGATCGATGTATGCAGCAGTTTTCAGTCGTTTTCTGGTCTGTACGCTTTCTGCGTGTTTTCTGACGTGATCCGAGCGCGTCCCACTGACGATCAAACAGACGCGGTCGCGTTGTTGGTGGCGTTTCGTTGGCTCCAGAAACAGTGTCTGCACGGTTTGCTGCAGTTTTGTCGGTGAGCTTTCGAAAGTTCGTTTTTTTCTTGCATTTCTTTTTCCGCATCTGAGCTGGCCGAAATGCACAGAACCTCAACTCCACATAACTTGGTCGAGTTATTCCGAAATTGTGAAGCACAAACGACCCACTGTAAATGTGCGTTTCAGGCCGTCAATTGAGTTTGTGGATGCCGTGAACGAACTGTCATCGTCGTGGTGCACTGAACGCTCGCAGTTGTCTGCGTACCGTGCGATGTTGCGTGCGTTTGGCTGGGCATTGCCGTGCACCACTGCCGATCAACACCAGCTGCTCAGTGAGCTCGTTCACCATTACAATCGGTGCACCTCGGCCGCACCGACGTTGACGAAGGCCGAATTGAACGGCTGCAATTTGAGGCTGATCAGTCTACTTCAACAACTGCCTCGCAACGGTGGGTTCTTTTCAAAAATTTTCATGGCCGTAAATTCACAGGTTGAACAAATTACGTTGCAGTGAGTTAGCGGTGCTGATAAATAGTCGATTATAACTTTGTTTTTTTTCAGAATTTATTGTCAGCCAAACGGAGGTATCCGAATCGAAGAAACGTCTGGATGAGATTCTGACATCGAAGCAAACAGACAACGACACTGTGCCCGACACAGTCTCTCAATTCGAGTCCACCATCCTGTCGGTTGTCGAAAATTCCGTCCAGAAACTTCGTTCCAACAATTGCGTGGAAATGTTACTTCGCAGCGGTACAAATGACAATGAACAGCAGTCAGTTGACTCTGCTGCTGCTGGCCAACCTGATCTCAGTGCAATTGTGTCATTTTGCGAGTGCTATGTGTTGCCAGCAGCGTTGTTTTGGCGGCACGTGGCGCCAATGCGTACTTGCCAATCGGCATGTTTGCTGGCGTGGCTCGCTTGGTTGAACGAATCTGCAACGATGCGGCTCGCTGACACACGCCACGAACAGCAGCTGACTGGTCTTGAGGACAGCCGCTTGAACGTCACCGTTAGTGCGTTGACGCTTTCATGTCGCTGATGTCCATGCAGATGTGACTCATATGCTCTGTCTGCACTAAATCAGAGTGTAAAATGCAGATGTGCCAATCAGCAGCACTTTTATTACAGCATTATGCAGACACTTACATTTGCAGAATTCGCAGCTTTCGGCGATGCCATTTTTGACGTGCACCGTGGCGCATTTGACATCACCAGTTGGCGTGCTGCCAGTGACTGAGCGCAGCCGGTCGATCGACTTCCACTGCAACATTCCGATCGGCCATTTGGCTGACTTTGTGCAGCACTGCAAACGCCTGCAGAGCATGCTGTGGACCAGTGCTGTGGCGATGTCCGTGCAAAACGAACAGCAATTGTAAGTTGGTGGAGCTGAAAAATATGCTTTCGTGTGAAATTTGGAAAGCAAGCAAGCAAAAAAACAAATACGATTATTCAGGCAGTATTTGCGACAAACCATGCGTCAGCTGGTCCTGCTGGCTACCAACATTGCTCAGGAGGAAGAAACGAAGCAGCACTTCCAAGAAATGCTGTCCCTCTGTTCGAGCGATGATCAAAACGGTAACGTAGTTTAGAGCAGCCTTTAACTGAGAAAGTTCTCAATAATTTTTGTTCTTTTTCGCACAGCCGTGTTTGTTGCCGTTTGGCGTCTCGGCAAATGGCTGCTGGGACGAGCGTGTCCGCCGAAAAACTGCATTGATCCAATCATAAAGCAACATGTGAAACGACGATTACTGAAAATCAAGGTGCTGATGCTGCCTAAAGTTCTGTGTGTGTGACAGTCAATCTCCTGTTTTGTGCGACTAAAAATAAATCGGCAAAAATGTCTTGTTGCAGTTTGAATACATCAACGAGCAGATCGAGTGTTTCGAACGCTACGCACAGCACATGGCCGGTGAATCGTTGGAGCAGCACGGCGCTGCGCACACTGACCCGTTGCTGGCAGCTGCTCATCGGAGTCGTCAGCAGGTGCTGCGCAAGATCGAAAAGATTGACGCAAACCAAATCGCTGGCTATCGCCCTGAACATCCAACGGTTCGCGAGCAATCAATCTGCCCAAATCACGAAATGTTTCATTTTTACTGCTACAAACTTCCATTTTTCACGTGCACTTGCTCCATTCAGTACACCTCGGTTGCTTGCGAGACGCGCAGTTTCGCGCAAATGACGCTGGCGACGGTGGGCGCGTTTGCGTTCGACTCGAGCGACTGCCAAATGTCAACGTCCGATGCGACGCGCTGTCTCGCCGAGTGCCACGGCTGGCTCAAATCGGCCGCCAATTTTGTCGACTCCATTCGTCAGTCTGCCGCTGTCGCTTTCGCCGATCTTGTCACGCCATTTCTGTTGGCCGTCAGTTTGTGTCAACTGGCGGTCAGTCGTTTCACACTGGCTGCGTACCGCGTGGTGCGTTCGGCTGAACTGCGCGCTGCGTTCGACGGACAGATTCCGGTGGGCACTGCGTTTAACGAGTGATTTGTATGCCAATCTAATCGTTGCTCGGTGAGCAGATGGTAAACTTGAAATATCATTGTTTACCAAGGAATTGCAGAGAAATTTGCAGTCAGTGCTTTTCAAGTGCTTTTGTCTTTTTTATAGTCGATCGTCGCTTCCAGTTTGGAGCAGAAACATGCGGCCGATTTCGCGTGGCTTCTCAAGTTTTCTTCGGTCGACAAAATGGACGGAAATGCAGCGATTCCCTCAAAACTGATTCTGGAGTAGGTGGCTGTTTGTCATAAATTTGCCAGTTTCCCTGATCTGCAGCGCATGATTCCGTTGTGTCCTTCACAGATATGTCAAATGCACGGCGGCAGAATGCACCTTGCTGCCCCCGGAGTGTGCACGCTGGCTGGTGACTGTCTGGACGCAGCTGAATGAGCAGATGGACAAGCCGGACGTGTCTGGCGACCAGCCGCACTACGAGTATCATCAATCGAAGCGACACAAACGCGATTTAACAACGCATGATGACCACGAAGACGTGCAAATGATGCGACAGTGGCTGCCCGATTATTCGGAGTATTTCGACGCTCTCGCAGAGCGGGACGACGCTGAACCGTTGAGCAACACTGAGCAACGTCAACAGAGTGCACCGAGTGCATCGGTGATTTCACGCAGGCAACTGGTGGATGTGCTGGCGATGCTCGCTGCAGATTCGCCGTTAAAAAGCATGAATACCGCCAACTTTGTAAAGTGGGTAACGATTGCATTGGTCATACGTGCTGTGGTTTAATTGAGTTACTGGAATTGAAAGCTGTAGTTGGGTTGAATCAATGGAAATGGAAGGCTGATTTGTAGCGTCATGAACTGTCATGTCTGCATAGTGTGTTGGGTTGAACAATTCAGTGTAGTTTTGCAAGAATTTTTCTATTTTTTTGTCAGATTCGCATACGCAACGACGATGAACTTCGTACCGCAAGTGGCTGGTGTTTGCTCGGGGGACGCTGATTCGTTGTTGCTTGGTGGACATTTGCAGGTGTTGCAGCAACTGGCAGACATTTTTCGTGTGAGCGAAGTGCAAGCCCAACAAGCTGGTTGTGCTTCTGTGATGCTGACAGACGTCTACAACCAGCCGCCACCCGTTCATGAAATCGCACGGTAACGGACATTTGTAGATTTAGAGAGTCACACGATGATGTGGTGAATAAACACACCGTTATTCATGTGAAATGTATGAAACCAAGTTGTGCCACACAGTTCGTGCGCGGAACATGTTGATGCAGCCAATCACGACCGCGTGTTGATCAGTGCATCTCAGACTCACTGCAGGTGCACCGACCTGTTGCTGGCCGTGGACGTGGCCGTGCGCGCGTTGTGTGCCGACTGGCCCGAGGTGACCGCGTTGCCCCGGATCAGGCGTGTCATCGGCGACATACGCCGTCAACCGATTGCGGCGCCCTGGCTCAAGCTGACCGCACATCTTGAACTGTTGCTCCGTATGAACTCTTACTCGGTCTAATTTATCCAATTTCTTTGAACTCTGCAATGAACTTGTGTATTTTTTGTTTAGTGCCATAACAATCACTGTCTGTCATTATTTTCAGTCGAGTGCGACCATTGGGAGCAGGTGGCGTCACGTGCCGTCAGTTTGTCTGCGTGGCTGCTGCCCGTACGCCAGTTGCTCGTTGACTGGCGGCGCGCGCAGGTTGGTTGGCTGTGCTGGGTACAACGTTGCAAAATCACTGGCTGTTCGTATTTTTCGCGTCTAAGACTCATATGACATTACCGTTTCGTTGCTCAGGTTCTCTGTTGGTCACAAATCTTCGAGTCGACCGTCGACGTTGATCTGCGTGTGCAAGCGGTGCTCTCTGTGCTCCCTGTGCTCACTGTGATCGTTCAGCAGGTATCAATGATTTTTTGAGTTCTGCGACTGAATGCGTTTGCAGACGTAGAAAGGAAACAAATTTCAATCTTTTTGTGGCAATTCAAAATAGCCTGATACTGCGTCTAAAACAAAACTGATTTTCTTGCGATTAACATTGCAAAACTGTTTGTGCATCCAAGGACGCTGTCGAATGGCACAGCATCGAGTCGACCGTGTTGGCCCAGTGCCAACAATGGTTGCAGTCAGCGACACTCGGTGACTATGGGGCACGGTTGGAGTCGGTGGATGTGCTGCTGGCGCTGGCACCATCGCTGTTGCCGCGAAGTCAGCAACATGCGCAGCACGACGCACTGCGGCACAAGATACGCTCGTTGCGCGCGTATTTCGCGCAATTTGCTGCTGCGGTCTCACAGCGCACACAGTCGGCCACCGCTGCTGTCAGACAAGAGCTCAAGGTTGAATAGATTGTACTGTTTTTTTTGTGAATTGCGCGCTTTTTCTTGTCAGTCAGATAACTTCTGCAGGATTTCGTGCACATCGTCAAATTTCAAGACCTGAACACGTGGACCGTGAAACTGTCGGCGCAAAAGGCGCACGCGCAGCTGTTTCGCATGATTAAGAAATACAAGGTTTGTGCTGTCTGGCAGATTGCTTTATTTGGTTCACAACACAACTGAATGGTTCTCCTTTAGCAATATATTTTTGGGTTGATTATTTCCAGTATAATTCCAGTATAGTTTTATATAATTGTTCCAAGCATGTTTTCCAGTTTGACACAAACAGAATGACACCTGACCGTTGGTGATTGTTTGCAGGAATGTGTGTCCGAGCCTTGTACACCCATCTACGAGCAGTCGCTGCCGCTGACACCGTTTGACAGTTTGCCAGTTTGGGGTGTTGATCAAGTTGACCGCAGCCTCATCAGCAGTGCCTCGGTGCCGTATAGTGAACGCCAGTCGCAAATCATCACCCGATTGATGAACAGTAAACCTGATGCGAGACTCTTTGAACAGCTGCGGGATCTGGCCGAGATGACCGCTGTCGTGCACGACGAACTCAAACAGGTTGAGAGAAACGTTGAGGTCCAGCAAAATGAGAACTTTCGTTAGGAATAGGCTTCGCTTCGTGCAAAGTCACCCTGACGTACCCTGATCGGACGTCATGTGCTCATGTGGTCATCAATCGTGTGGCTTTATCGTAACACAGGACATTGCGTACAACACTGCCACAGACCGAGAGACACTGCGGAAGCAGCAGAGCCGCCAATTGGCGCGGCGACAACGCGCGCTCGCTGATTGGCTGCACACTGTCAAACGGCTGGGCATCTCGTACCGTCGTGGCATGCTGCTGCACGTTGACCAGTTGACGGAACGACTGATGACGCAGTTTGGTGCGCACGAACGTGCCGCTCTGGTGCATCGGGCGGCCGCTGACCGACTGACGGTGCATCGTGCCATGGCTGGTCGGTTGTAATTGGGAATGCGGATGGTTTTTAGTGAAAGAACTGAACAGACTAAAATCGAAAACGTTGCTCCACTACGGGTGAATCACTGGCTGACATCTTGGAACTGACGAGCGATTGCAAATTGCTTCAATGGCAGGTCGTGTCACCGCCGCGGGCGTTGGGCCGACGACGATACAAACGGCGCGCGGTCTGGTGGACGTGTTGTGTCACTCGATTGCTGATTGGACGGAGACGCTGCACACGTTCGAGACGCACCTGGCACAACTGAAATGCGCTGCGCAGTGCTGGCTGCAGTGTTCAACGGACTCCTTGCAAGCACAACACGTGCAACCGGTGCTGCGCGAAGCAGTGCACGACATTGCCGGGGGTCTGTTTCTGGTTTCTTATTCCATCAGTTTAACGTGCGATTTCAAACTGAAATTGAATTGAAATTGAAACTGAATTGAAATTTTTACGCGTTCACCTCACATGTATTGTTGGTCACACAGGCATGCAGCAAGCAATCGCCGACCTCCACGAGCAACAGGCAATCTGGCGTTCTTGTGGCGACTCTGCCACTGACCAATGGGGTCTGCCGACAACCGACAGCAGCCGGGTGCCGCGAATTTGCTCCTGGACACGACAGTCGCCCGACTACAACGAGGCGATGCGTCGACTGGAGAACACCATTGAAACGCTGAGTGCACAGTGCAAAGGCTGGGCTGACATGGACAACAACGACGAGTTCACATGGATCAATCGGTTGGTTGGTTACCGTCGCACAAAGGCGAATTAGTGCAGTTAAGTCGAAAATACCAGAGTGAGCAATGTTGTGTATGCGTTGCTGTTGAGTGACACTGACATTGGGAATGAGTGTGTTTGTGAAAGTCAATCTCTTCACTCAACATTTTCAGTTCCACCCCCGCTGTTGTTCGCGTGCATGCTGCAATGAGCACAGCGACACGCAGTGTTGTGCCCGAGTTGCACGCTTTGCTCAGTTTCACGGATGGTCCGCAATCGAATCGAGACAACGCCTTCCAGCGTCATCTGGTTTCTGCAATCACGATTTTAGAACGTTGCTGGTCGACAGATCAATTTCTTGCTGCCGAAGTGACTGAGAACTGTTCGGTCTGTAGCAACGCAAACACCACAGAGCACACTGACCACTCGGTGGAGTCTGCTGTGTCCGAAACACAACGCCACTTGCTGCTGTGTGTGCAGCGTTTGCATGACCTCACTGACACGACAACCAGTGAGCGGTCAGATGATGCACTGCTGGACTTGATGCGAGTCACTAATGAGCTGTTCGTGGACGCCATTGGCAGTGCTCAGCTGGATAAGGTTGGTTGAAAGATGCAACTGGGAGAAATGAAATTGCAGACGCTCATTTGCTCACCGTCTTGATTCGATGATAAAACAACGCCATTTTGTTAGTGTCCTAGTGTCAAAATCAACGATAGTGTCTTCCACCACAGGAATAAGTTCGCCCGTGTAGTCCGCTTGTTCTCATGTTGCCTCGAATGCACAGCGAATGTAGTTTTGCACCTTGCAGGCTGTGCACGCTCAGCGCTGCTTGTACAGGCACGTGTCAGCGTGTGCCCATTGCTGTCATACGGGTCTGTTCGCATGGGAGTCTGCGTCAAAGTTGGCCACGGTCACCCACAACACGGTCACCCTCTGCGCACACTTCGCTCGGGCTGCACGCCACGCACTGCGCCTCTATTCGGTGCTTGTGGAGCGAACTTGTGCGCTCATGACGCACCTGTTGACAAAGGCACGTTCGAGTTTTTCCACTAGCATCAGCATTTTGCACAAAAATAGTCGTGTTGAAATTTCAAAACTCTCAAGTTTGTTGCCTTTAATCGACTAATCGTCAATTAAACAATTGCGTAGAAGAGTAGGACTTGGAAGGCGGAGCACTGAGAGTGCACAGATGATACCGTGTGCATGTGCATTGACCAATCAGCGAATACCGCTAAATTTTCAATGCGGATATGATAGGGTTTTTAAAGACACGACACCTATCATGTCTGTCTTTCTATCGACTGCAGGGCTACGTGCCACCGATACCGGAGATCGATGACAATGCCGATGGTGACGCCCAAAAGGCCACAAAGTTTGAAGATCTGCAACAAGCTGGACTGGGCGCTGGCGAAGGCCTTCGAGATGTCACCGACGAAATCGAGGACCAGTCACAAGTTGAAGGGCTCAAGGTAGGGTGGTAAAACCGGGTTTTTATAAAAAACGGTTTGATTTTCCGTTTTATTCCTAATTTTTCCTAACACCCAGTTTCCAGAACTTGGCTCTCGGATCGGAACCAAACAGAAATACAGTTGAAAATTGTTTCTCAAGTAAAGTGAAGTTCAGTTTCAGTTTGAGGCAGTTTATTTGATTGAGTTTTGCAAAATGCATATGCGACATCGTGGTCCATTGGCTTTCAACTCCTAAAATTTCCAAAGAATTTTTTTGAATCGTGCAAAAACGTCTAGATTTTATTGTTTCACAGGGCGACGAAGAAAATCAACAGCAAACACCCCAAGAAAAATCTGACGATCAAAACAAAGATGACGCATCGAAACCAATTGAGCTCGACGACGATTTTGAAGCTCCGCTTGAGGATTTGAACCTGGATGGTCAGTTTGCGCACTTGCAGACTGTCAGTGATTAAAAACTCACTGTGAAGCAGAAATCTAAACTTATTTCAGTTTAACTCTGGCACCTGTTGCCATAAAAAGCTCAAAAATAGTTCTCTAAATTTAGTTCAAATGTTCTCTAAATATTCGCAGATTTGCACTCTGACTCCGATTCGGACGGCGACGAGGACGAAACGCCAAACAAGGAGAGCGAAGTGGCAGAGCCGGACTTGCAGATGGGCGAAGCTGACGAGCCGCACGAGGAGCAGCTCGATCCGAAACTGTGGGACGAACGAGAGGAGGACGCAAACTTGGACGACGGCACGCGAGCGGCACAGGAGACGGTGCACGATGAAATCACTGCCAAGGAGGCGGGCGAAAGTGCACAGTGCCCGCAAGACGAAACGGGCGCCGTCGCACCGCAGGTGACGCTGAATTCAGTTTGCATTGATTGCTGGAGGCTGGACGGACACTCAGAGGTACGCTTGCCCCGCAACATGACCCAGAGTGCGTGGCAAATGTGCAAAGTAAATGTGAATTCACAAGCCAATCATGGTCGAGCACCATCTACTGGAGGTGAGCCGGTCTGCTTTTAAACTCGCATGTCGCTTTCAGCAGGATGACGAAACGAACGCGGCAGAGGACAACGTTGACATGGAGGATGTGCATTTGGAGAACATTGACCTGAATGAGGCCGAAACTGACGACGGTGAGAGTGACACTGCTGACCAGCTGGACACTGCCACTGAAACGATCACGGAGCAGCAGCAGACGGAGGAAAACGAAGAAACACAGGCTGAGGCAGAGAAATCGGATGCGCAAGAGAAGATTGACGATGATAACGATGCTAAGAACAAAGCTGTGCAGCAGAAGCAACCAGAAAAGCTGCAGACAGTCAGCGAACAGGGCCAACAGGCACGTGACGAGACAGACAGTCAACAGGCGCAACAGATGGTTAGCCGAGCCCGTGTTATGCAATTCGTTTTTCGGTGTTTGTTCAAGGTCTGATCTCATTGGTCAACAGCGTGATGCAGCCAATCAGTTTGCTGTGTTTGTTTTTGAAAACAGCTCAGCAATTGTTCTTCTCCACTCCGCTGTTCATTCAGGACCCAAACACGCAAAGCAGCGAGCAGCAGCAGCAAAGCTCAGAGGCCGTGCAGAAGCATGAAACCGAAGGGGAAGACCAGGGCGAGCATCGCTCATCAGTGGAGCATGCGACCAGCACCGAGCAAGGACATCCGGCGATGCGACAACAGAAGAAACCGCAGCAACAGCTGGGGGATGAATTGCATCGTCCAGACTCGAAACGACCGAAATTAACGCCACAATCTGGCCACGATGATCGTACGTTGGGTGACAAGGCGTACGGAGACGTGAACAGACACGCACAACGGACTGATGTGCTTGATGAGAGCCTGATGGAGGACGACGCTGAGATGCGCAATGCGAATGATGACGTCACTGAATGGCGACATCGGCCGAAAATGGACGACAACAGTGTGCAGGTTGGTTAGGGCAGATGCGTGCTCAAATGAAGTGCTGGTGAAATTCGTGTGAACGCATTCAGGTGATTGATGCCGCGACAATTGACGAAGCACAGGTGCAGCCGTTGTTGGCTGATGAGGCAGACGAGCAGGACGCAGCTGACGACGAAAAACAGGTGACCGCTACAGGGTGTTCGATTTTGAGCTGAACATGTTCTCACAATAGTTCGAACTGAGTTTACGGTTTTGGGGCAAAAAAGTTACTTGTTGTCATGCATTTCGTTCGTTCCAGGCGAAAGAATCGATGGAAATTGACGAATCGGTTGGGACGGACGCAAAAGATGACGAGAAACACAAGACAGCCTTGTCGCAACTGGTGCACATGGAAGAGGAAACTGCGAACGACACAACTAAGCCTGAGCAGGGTGACGACGACAACGAACAGCCACACGACCGCCCGAGCACGTCATCGATACACACTGCGCTCGATTTTTACACGCATGTAATGAGCATTTGAACACTGACATTCTTGCTAATTCTTGGCCAGAACATGGCTGACTAATGCACACTTAATCAACTTCCATGTCACAATAGTGATGTGCCATTCATTATACATACGTGGTACTGATCAGAATTATTTGTCATTGAACGGTTGAACAACGTTTTCAAATGGAGTTTCCCATCAGCACAGGCGTCACAGCAGCTACAGCAAACTGAGTTGTTGGAGCTTGTCGAGTTGGTGTGCACAACGGGCACGACATCAATGTCCGAATCAAGTGCTCATCAGCTGTGGCGTCAGTGCGCAAATCGAACTGAGTCGCTCGCAGGGGAGCTCGCTGAGAATCTTAGACTGATTTTGGAACCGACAAAGGCGTCGAAACTGGAGTCGGTTCAGTGGCGAATCTTTTCTGTTTTTATTTTTTTATTACCGCTGTGATCTTGCCCAGACGCAGGCAAAATACGCACGCACACATGCGATGACATGCTGTCATAATATCGCATGTGTGTTCGTGACTGTGAGTGTGTTCTTTCAAAGTGCCCTGTTTTCGAACTACGACTTCAGCGATCAGTTTGTTTTCATGCATTTGATATGGCGCTCGTTCTAGACGGCAATGCTTCCACAAATCACCACTGATTACAGAGGCGACTACCGCACCGGCAAACGGCTGAACATGCGCAAGCTGATTGCGTACGTCGCGAGCAACTTTCGCAAGAACAAAATTTGGCTGCGTCGCACGAAACTCGCACAACGGGACTACCAAGTGCTGATCGCTGTTGACGACTCCAGCAGCATGCACGACAACAAAACCAGAATGGTGAGCAGTTTTTGTGTTCACCATCATCATCTGACTGTGTGTTGGCTGAGTGTAAACGTTGATTGTGCGATGTAGCGATCCGTGTCTGAACTGTGGAGCAGTGACCGATTGACAGTGTTCTTCAGCTGGCCTACGAATCGTTGTCCTTGCTGGAGTGCGCATTACGTCGCCTGGAAGTGGGTCGCTTGGCGGTGTGCAAGTTTGGTGCTGAGGCTGAGATGCTGCACGGCGCACACGAGACGCTCAGTGATGCGACTGCGTGCACACTCATACAACAGCTCACCTTCGAACAGCACAACACAAATGTCGTCAAGGTTGCTGAGTATTCAGTCAAAATCGTACTTAGTCATTGCTGGAGTCATGCTGGTATCAGCCGACTACCACAGATTTGATTGGCTGGTTCTCTGCTCGCGAATGTGTCGCATGAATGTGCCTTTCAGTTACTGCAATTTGCGACCGCCTATTTCTCGTCGATGTCATCTGGTGCGAGTGCATCTGCATTGCCTGCTCAGTTGCTGTTGATTGTGTCCGATGGACGTGGCGTGTTTGCGAATGGAATTGCGCCCGCTAAAACTGCTGTGCAGGTTGGTGCTGGTGCACTGATGTTCAGGGACGAACTCTGCCTGGTGCACCATGACCCAGGCGGGTCTGATTTTCGACTGAACCTTCAGCGTACTAATTGTGGAAACTCATTGTAGTGATTGGCTTCTTTTTGTGTTTTGCCTAGAACAGCTTGCATCAGAAAGTCACTTGTTACATTTGTTGCAGTCAATCCAGTCGACTGGTGTGTTTGTTGTGTTCATCATCGTTGACAACCCCGAGCACAAGGACTCCATCGTGGACATTCGAGTGCCCGAGTTCCGTGCGGACGCACCGCCACTGATTCACTCGTACATGGACTTGTTCCCGTTCCCGTTTTACGTGATTCTCAGGCAGATCGAGGCGTTGCCTGCGGTGGTGGGCGACGCGCTGAGGCAGTGGTTTGAAATGGTCGCTGCCAATGAGTAGCGCCGTTTGGCAGAGTTGCAAACGAGCCTTGCTCTTTAGTTGTTAGTTTGTTATGTTGAAGTTGATTCTGTTCATCTGGTCTGGACTTTTTTGTGGAGTGAACCCAGTGTAGATGTTGAACGTACTCCGTTGCCGTTGTTGCTGTTCAACTGTTCACTCACTGTTGTTATTGTTGTTGTCACTTGTTATTGTTATTTTTGTTGTGATCAGTGAGAGTGCCTTGAATTTGAGATAAAACTGTTGACTTTGAAAATGCCAGTTTTACAGCGATTTTTATACTTGCACGAAGCCAGCAGCGTGCGGTGTGGTTCTATAGAATTGGATGGAACCGGTTATCGAAAACGAAAACGAATGATTATTGAATTGAATGTAAAATGGAATCAATTCACAGTCAGAATGGATTGGTTTTTTGGTGGCAGTGGACGGAGTCGCGGTTGTAGCACGCTGGCCCAGTTCTGCACAACTACCAGTCGATAAGGCCAATGCGAGAAAAAAACATGAAACAGTTCAACATGGCAATAACATCACTACGAACTTGACATGACCAGTTTTTGTGTCTTCGTGCACGTGCATTATTGCTATCATTTCAGTTTTTAAGATACGCACTCACACTGTACGACGGGTTATCTTTTATGTTTTCTGTTTCTGTAACCGGCAGTCAAGTGCACGTGCGCTTGACCTAAGAACAACTGCCAGTCTGAAAACTGTTTTTTCAGCCGACCTCAAGATCATAGGCGTGCGTGCAGTATGGGCACTTACAAACGGCCATCGGTTGCGGCGACCGCTGACGCGCATGTGGACGTGGAGCACGTGCCCTGGCTGAGCAGACGCACTGCTATGATGCTGTTCACTGCAGTCGTGTTCAGCCGGTTGGGGTTGGTCACTTGCGGCTGACCGTGTTTCGGTCGTGTCAAATTAAACACGAAACATGTCACACTACTGCGCTACGACAAATTGCCCTATCTGGTCGTAAACCGTGTAGATTAGACTGTCGAGCGCACCAGCGCAACGTGACGTGCATCCGAGCACCATGTTTTGTTTGCACTCAGCGTGTTTGAGCGTGTCGGCACGCAGCTGCAGCGTTCGTGGTCGCTCGTGTACGACTGGTGCGACGGTGACGAGTTCTGTCTCGGCATGGGCGCCACCACCGTGATTCCGCAGGCATTTTTTTGGTCACTGAACGGAGTGCTGGTGCTGGTGGAGTTGACACGTGCGCCCGAGTGGCTGCGCAAGTACAAAGTGCAGGACACTGTCAATGCAAGTGTAATCGGCTGACACACGGCTAAAAGTTGCCATGTTTGCCATATTTATTCGTTGGTTAACTGCATTTGGAGTGGCTTGTAAATGCTGTGGTAATGCAGCCAGTTTGCTAGCTCGATTTTGGTTGAAGTGCTTTTTGCAAAACGGACTACTCTTGAACATTTCAGTTGACGCCGCGTCAAATATTGAAATGCCTCGCATTGTGCGCATTCAACATGTCGATCATATGGGGCGTCACCAATTACGCATCCTATCGTGCACTTGCCTTGCGTGGCTCGCCATTCACCCGCCAGTTGCCGTCATTGTTCGAGTTTCTCTGTTTGGTGCCAGTGATTTTGGTGATCGAAGAAATCGGATTTTATTATTTTCATCGGTTCGTTTTAAACCGTTGAACGTGTCACTTGTGAAAGTTTGTAGTTTTCACGTATCGTTTATGCAGCCTGCTCCATCAGCCGTCGCTCTACAAGCGAATCCACAAGATCCACCACGAATTCACGGCGCCAATCGGTCAGTTTCAACACAAAACTTGAACCGAAAAAAGAATAGATTCCTTGTGCCCAGCCTTGCTAGCTTCGAAATTTGTTTTCCTTTGTGCACTTGTCGAACAAAAGCAATACCTGCACCAATGATTGCAGGTATCGCAAGCGTCTACGCGCACCCCATTGAGCACGTGCTGTCGAACGTGTTTCCCGTAATGCTTGGTCCCATAGTGGCCGGGGCACACGTAGCCGTGGTCGTGCTTTGGTTCACTGCTGCTCTGGTCAACACCACGTTCTCGCACTGTGGCTATCATTTTCCGTTAATGCCTTCAAACGAACAACACGACTATCATCACATGGTGTATGTGTCATTGATTTCATCATCACACTGATTGGTTATTAATTGATTGAATCGATTTGTGCGATTGACCGATGTCAATCAGAAGTTGAACACGCTGACTGATTGATTGATTGGCTTGATGTGCCAAGTGGCAGATTTGAAGCTCGACAATTTGATTCCATGGATTCCGGTTCAATGACATTGTTTTTTATTTGAAGCACGCCCCAAAGTACCAAATTACGGTGGGTTTGAGCAGCGAATCCGAAAGTTTTTTGTTTAAAACCAGTAGTAATTTGAGTAGAGAGCTACACTGGCATCTTTGTGGAGGGATCGAACCCGCCAGCTTCTGGGTTGAAAGCGAGCCTGCTAACAATCGAGCCAGGAGGCGATTCTTTGATTTTGTTTTTGATTTCTTGCAGATTCAACCAGAACTTTGGCGTCATGGGCTGGCTTGACCGTTTGCATGGCACGAACGCACAGTTCAAACAGACGGTGCACTCCAAACGACACAAAATACTCACATCACTGACACCAATGAAGCTGCTGATTCCGGAGTGATTTCGTGATCTTTCTGTGGAACGTGTAGTTTGTAAATTGCAGTCAGTGAAATAAATTTTCTGGTGCCAGAATCACAACACCACAATTACAATACAATTCCTGTAAATTTTCGCAGTTTTCGAGTGATTTGAAAAGTACATCGGTTTGCCAAAATCAGTCAGCACTGTGCTTGTTGTCCTTGCTTACGTACAGTATGGCCGAATAAATGAGGCAGTTCATCAAGGCGGGATCAGCCGCAGACTAGGAGTTGTCTTTTTCAAAAAAGCCAACGTAATTCCCAATCATGTGTACAAGGGATAAAGAATGAATAGAATAGCACGGATACTCCATTAGTTTAAAAAAAACGCGTCAAATTTGGCACACAATTCAGTTTCTGAACGTCTTTTTTCTTTCATTCAAAATTCGCGCGCTCCTTGCACCCTGAAAAAAGCTGCCATGTTTAACCGGCCATACTATACCAACCAACCGACCTGACCTGACGACTGGCAGTTTGACGGCTTGCCCGCTCAACTGCCTGATAAACAAGGAAAGTATCGTCATCACTGCTTTCTAAGACTAGGCCTTGCCGCTTGCGTGCTATTCTGAAATTTGCTGGGCTGGGCTGGGTTTATAAAAAACCGAACGTCGAGGAGGCGCCGAGGTCCGAGTCGAACCGATTGGATTGAGTATTGAGTTTTTGTTTGAGTTATTAAAATGAAAATGATTTGCATTTCGTACTTATAGTGTATGACTTATTTTTTTAAACCTGTCCCACTGAAATGACGTCATGTGCCGCCAAACATGCGCTTGCCGTTCACTGCAAACCAGACTTTAGCCGGTTTCTTCCCGCAAACAAATGGTGAATGTCGAATCAGTCACACCAAACTGACATTTTAGTGCCTTACTTTGAGCTTTGACAAACGGGCGTTTTTAAAGCAAATGACGTCATTTAGTTGGGAAGGGACACGTTTGAATAAATCCACAATATACTGTCACTTTTTCCGTCGGGTCTGTCCTCTGTATTCTGTGAAAATGAGTGACTGATTTGAACAAACATGCTGGATGCTGCATTTGATTTGTTTTGTTGATGATGTCGAACACTCGAATTTCACTCCAGGCTTTCTCAGCTTAATAAGATTAAAACAACGTGTGTGTGACAGACAGTGACGACGAGTGAGCCAGAAGAGGAATGCAAAACTCAGTTCTCAACTGAACTGCTCACTTTGTTCACTGTTTTGTTCACCGTTGTGATGGCAATGCTCAGTCTCAGTTTGACGCCGTCTCCGCACGCAATTCTATTGATCCCGTTGACTGCGTTGTTTTTGGCGCCATGTTGTGCCCAGCTGCCAGGAGGTTTTTCGCTTTTTTGCTTTGCATTTGCATTCACGATTCATTGATTCACGTTGGTTCAGTTGTTTTTTTAGATGGGGCGGTTTGTATGCCAGAAGAAAATATTTTTTATGCCGTGTGTGTGCATCGCTTTTGTCAGCAGTTTTTCTGTGTCCACCAGGTCGCTCGTGTTTCTGCAAACTGTATGAGAATGTTGACGAGTGTGCGTGCTCCGTGGACAGTGTCGACTATTTCAACAACAACCGCATCTATCCGCTGTTGCAGTCGTTGTTGGAGCGCGACTTTTTCCGGTATTACAAGGTGCGTGCGTTTTTCAACGTTTCGCTTTCTGTAAATTTACCAATCTGTGAATTATTGCAAACAATCTCGGCATCGGCCATTAGCCAACCAGCAAGACTGTGTCTGAAATTGTTGTTTGATAAGGTGAACATGGAGAAGGCCTGTCCGTTTTGGTTGGACGATCGTCAATGTGGCAGCGAAGCGTGTGGCATTGAGCAGTGTGACGATGAAGTGCCACCTGCCTTGAAGCAACCACCTCACAATGGAGTGGTACGGGCTTTGCTATGGTTGCTGTGTCATTCGTTGATAGATGGATCGCGGTTCATTATTTTATTCATTTATTTTTACTTTTTCACTGGTTTATTTTGAATAAAAACTCAGCGTTTTGATGCGTCACCGAACGCTGACGATCGTCCGTGCGAAGACGCTAATGAAATCGATCCGTTGGACAGACACATCAGCGACAGTGGACGGGACACGCTCGATCTGATGGACGTGCACGACGACGCCGAGAACAACTTCTGCGACGTTGACGGTCGGTTGCAGCATTTGCTCACTTCTCTTTGCTGTCAGCAAGGGTGTGACACCAGTATGACAAGTGGTGGGTCCAGCACTGTACGAACCAACCACACAACACACCCGGTCGCGTGTCGTACCACTAAGGGAGTGGACTTATCTGAGATGTTGCGCTTGCTGCTTCGTGTCAGCGTTGCTGTGCTTGTGGTTCAGATGAGGGCGCCAACGGTCTGCACTACGTGGATCTGCGACGCAACCCCGAGCGCTACACCGGCTACAAGGGCAACAGCGCACAGCGCGTCTGGCGCAGCATCTACCTCGAAAACTGCTTCAAGTTCTTATTCTTCACTTGCATTTTGCGTTTTCTTATTCATTGATATGGTTGAGGAAATTCAAAACAGCTTATCGAATAATCGAAATGAGACTTTTTGTTTCAGACCGCACCCAAAATTCGACAAAAACTTTCTGTTGCATCCGTCAATCACAGGTGAGGAGAGTGAGACAGCGTCACTTGTTCACACACAATTCATCGCTAACAGACACGGCATCATAAATTGTGGAGTACAGTCGCAAAACAACGCGATTTTGTCGTTTTTCAAGATCGACAGCATGGTTTCGTTTTCTCGTATTTTGTTCGCGTCCCCGTTGCGTTGTTTTTGTTCCACAGACCAAAGTTCACGAACATTTTCTGTTAAAAACTTTCAGCCGGTGATTTGCAAGGTATGCTCGGTCGTTCGTTAGGTGTTTTCTGTGTCTTTGTAATTGACAGCTCCGCTGGTTTCGTTTTTGTTCTACAAACTGTGTTTTCATTTTTTACGTTTCGTGGTTTACTTTGCATCTTGCATGTCGTTTTTGTCGCCGTGTGTGCAAAACAAGCTGTATCATTTTTATATCACACAATGTACCGCTTCAGTGCTTGGTTTTCGTTATTTTCAGATTATTATTTTTGATTCCCAACTGGATTCACATGTGAACGAACATCGTGCTAAATTGGGGGTCCAAAGCAATCTGCTACGAAAATGAGGGTTGTCCTAAAAAAACCAAATGCGACCTTTGTAACTGTGTTCTACTTTTTCAGGATTGTGCCTTGAGAAACGTGTCTTCTTTCGCATCATCTCCGGCCTGCACACAAGCATCACCATCTCGATCGCCGCCCACAACTATAATCCACGTGCGTTGTTGTGTTTGCTTGAAATCGGTAGAAACTGGCTGGTTGGTTTTCAAACAACCCTTTTTGCGGCAATTTGTTATCCCTCCTTCGGGAGCAGGACCCCACTGTAAAAAATAAGGTTCACTCATCTGCATAACTGTAGAGACCAGACTGCATGTGCCAATGATCCCCAGCGCTGCGTTGCACCAATCAGCGCGCTGTGCAGTGTTCTGCGTGTGTGACGTCACGATGACGTGTGTGCACTTTCAGCGCCCGGCGGTCTCGGCGCCGGCTCGTGGTCGCGCAACACGGACATGTTCCGGGCGCGCTTCTCTGCCGAGACGACCGGCGGCGAAGGGCCGCAGCGTCTGAAGAATCTGTACTTTCTGTATCTGCTGGAGCTGCGCGCGATGCACAAGCTGGCGCCGTACTTGCAGCAGGAGCTGTTCTACACGGGCAACAGCGCTGAGGACGGGCGAACCAGGCAGCTCGTTGAGGAGCTCAGGGGGTCGATCACCAGGTTTCCCGACCATTTCGACGAGTCCGCCATGTTCAAGGCTGGTTCTCTTGTCGTTGTTTCAGCACAGTCATTTTTGATACGTGCTGCTACCTGGCTTGGTTACGTTCGTGTTGACATAACTAGTGGTAAGCAAGCATCAGGTGTTTGCTGGCTATGCTGTTATTTATTGGTATTGCAATGAAGCGACCGGTCTGGTGAGCACGTGTAGCAATGTGCCTTTGAGGCTGCCGTTGCCTGGCGTCATCCGACACTGAGGCGGCATGCAAATCATGGAAACACAAACTAAACACACCATGGTGTGTATAACTGGCAGCATTGTGTGTGTGTGTTCAATACGTTTGCGCTTGTATCAATCAGCTGGTTTATATATACTTGCTTCACTCAGTCTTGGTCTCTCGTTCGCTTGAATACCGCCAGTGAATAGCACTGCCTAGCTGGGGCGCAGGGGAGGTGCTTCTCATACGAAGTCCATGGAAACATTGGATACAAACGTGTTTTTACTACTGAGTGATATAATTGGTGGTTTCAATTCGACCAATCACCACACGTTGGTTCAGAACGCTTCACACTTATATAGCATATATGATCGACGGCTCAACTCGAAAAAACAACCGACTAAAATGATTCTGTAGTCAAAAAAGTGGTGTTCAAAAGGGGCACATCTCTGATGCACATCTCTTTGGTGTTAGTCAGGTCGAAATGTGGAGAGCGTAGCGTTCACAGCTTCAACAATGTCGGTCGTGTGTTGCAGTACACGGAGGCGGCCGCACGCCAGCTGAAGGAGGAGTTCCGCGTGCACTTCCACAACATCTCGCGTATCATGGACTGCGTCGACTGCGACAAGTGCAGGCTGTGGGGCAAGGTGCAGGTGCACGGCATAGGCACCGCGCTGAAAGTGCTCTTCTCCGACATTCCGTACTCGCACGCGCAACAACACCGACAGCCACAACAGAGCACCGGCCAGCACGAGCACGTGGTGTCGCCGTTCCGGCTCACCCGCAACGACATCGTAGCGCTGTTTCAGTCGTTCGGCAGATTCGCGGCGAACATCGCAGAGCTCGCGCAGTTCCGCAGAGTCATGGACGTCTGAGGATGCCTGCGGCACATTACAGATTGTCAGCGGTGGACATTGTCAGCCCGTCCATGCTGGCGTGTGCGGCTACGGCACGGCACAGCACGTCTCGGTTTACCATAGCACCGTCTGGGCAAGCGTATGTCTGTGCGGCACGTAACGGCATGTTACATCTCACGTTCGTGTATACTGCCTTCCATGGAGACGTGCCTTTGACGTACGTCAGCATACGTCAGTGTGGACTGTCCTTACGTACAGTCGAACTGTAAATCATATATATAGTCATAGGCAATTAATGTTAGTAATTGGGTGCTTTTAAACTTACTGATCGATCCAAGCAGCTCGACACGATTCAGGTAGCATTCCAAAATACACAGTTTGACTGTACATTACATATATGTCATTTGTCATTTTTTTGGTCTCTCTCCCGGACTAAATGCACTGGCCTTTTTGATGAAAAATACATTTCTAAAATTGCGCCGTCTTTCTCAGGTGTGTTTCTCATTGTTGTACTCTTCAGACACACAACCATGTATGCCACGGAACTTTGCTACTTGCTCAGTTGTTAAATTTTTCTTGTTTACTCGTGACAAATTTTGCTAAGATAGATTTTGGTATAACACCTTTGTTGTTGAGAATTTTATTGATGTTATTTATGTTTTTCATGGGACCTCTTTCTGGTTGAATCTGTGCCTGGCGTTGTGTTTTTGTGTTGTTTGGTTTGGGTCATTATCGTTTGTATCAATGTTTCGTTTTACACTGCTGCAATGTTAGGTGGATACTTGTGGTGGCGATACTTGAGGCGACTGTTTTGGTATGTCTGGCCTGTAGGTTCTAATGTATTAATATTGTTTGACATTGGCCATAATCTGGAACGGAGATGATTTCATAATAGTGACTATACTGATCTTTATGATGTTTAGTAAAATACTGAATGTATCCATCTTTTGCTCGTCGTTGATCATTCCACTGTATTGTGTTTTTTTAAAATCAAAATCAAAAATGTACTGTGTAGTATGACCGACAAATACGTGGTATGCATACGTTGTTCGTTTCAGTCATGTTTGTTTTTGTTCAAAACGCGTCGCCGTTTGTCCACAAAAATTCGGTTCACTGTTTTTTTGATCGGCATTATTATTTTTTATTCTGGTCGATTCATCTTTAAAATTTTGCAAGGTTTTCATTGTTAATGTGAATCTGCAAACACTCACCAAAAATTACAGTTCATGCTGCAGTTTTGTACAGATTTGCGATGGATTATTATTATTTTTTAAATTTATCTCACACTTTTGTAAAACGGTTTACGGGAAAACTTTTGTAGCACCTTGGTTTTCGATTGGTTTTATTAACAATGGCATTTACCAGCCATTCATTGTTTTGATTGGATGTTCGTTCGCTGTTTTTTCGTTGTGTTGTCATGCAGTTTGTGCAATCAGCGCTGATCAGACACAGTCGGCTAATACCGTATTACCTCTATTAAACCCCCCCAAAATTAAACCCCCCCCAAAAATAAACCCCCACCCCCTCGACAAGTTTCCAAATAATCCCCCCCCCCCAAAATAATCCCCCATGGGGATTATTGGAAACCTGTTTGAAACACATACCCAGAAAAACATACACATAAACAGTGAATTCAGTGGCTGGTTGCAGTGAAAATGATGAAATTGTGCTACCAAAGGCCCCAAATGGATGAGTTAATGGTAATTTCATTACAAAAGGCTGTTGTAAAAGGAAATTTCTATGTAGAGTAGAAGTTTCTGCGACTTCCTTCCTGCCATGGAAGGTATTTTTGCCATTTTGCCCATCCCTAAAAATAGTTTCCAAATAAACCCCCCCCCCCCCAAAAAATAAACCCCCCCCCAAAAATAAACCCCCACCCCCAGAAGTCGCTGAAGAAATAAACCCCCATGGGGGTTTATTAGAGGTAATACGGTACCTGCCCCTGCACTATTTTATTTGCGCTGATTTGCTGCATTGCATTGCATTTTTTGTCTCAAGCTGGTCAGGTCGAAACGCCCATCGTTGCCGAAGTCTGGTTGGGTCTGTTATCGGTTTCACGCGAACGGATAATGGCAACCTATTCCCCTTTATCTTTTCATTTTTTCAGCATAGACAATCAAAATCAACATTGTTTTTTCACTGTGTAGTTCACGTGCATTGTCAATTTTGTTTCTCTGCCTGTCTCCGCTGTGATTCATTTTTGTTGTTGTTTTTCTGTCCGATTGTGAGCGTGTGCGAATTGGAAACTGTTGAAAAGCGATTTTTTCGTTGAAATTGCGTCAGAATTTACCGTGCAGATTTATTTTTGAGAAGTGATAGTCGAACTCTAAATAATAGGGAATCAGCTGATTCGTTGGTGATTACGGTATGCATGATTTCTGTGCAAACCATATTGCTGTGGGGGCGGATTTTGGTTTGCACAGAAAGCATGCATACCGTAATCACCAACGAATCAGCTAATTCCTTGTAATTTCGAGTTCGACTGTAGCTTTACGCTGAAATCGGTCAGCAAACGTGAGAACAAGTATCGTAAATTTGGGGGAGGGCTTTCACACATACCCACAAAAATGCCGTTTTGCGGCTTGTTCATTTGCATGACAAACAGCTCACGCAACCACAAACTTTCACGATCGTCAATCGTCTGGATTATTTGGCTTTCGCTCCACATTACACACACACAGCAGCGAAACAGACCCGATACAAGCGAAAACGAGTCGTTTGCTGATATTTGTTCAGCACACAATCGCTTATGATCGTTTTACTTTACTTTTCGGTCGATTTTAATTCTGACCAAACAAACAGATTACAGATATTGTGCGCGTTTTCGATTTGAATTGCACGCGATTAGTGTCTTGGCACTTTGCAACAACCGGTTGTGATGCTGCGCCGCGTTTGCCTTTGTACTGATGCCGCTCATTCAATACTGCAGCAAAACAGAAAGCATTTTTGAAACATAAAACAATAACGCTTCTAAGCCGGCTTAGCAGTCTGTGTTAGCCAGCTGCTGCGTAAATTGTGGTGCAAACGAGAAAATTCGCAAAAAGAATGACGGGTGCAAAAGGGTCATGCCCGGAACAGGCTCGCCTGGACGGTGCACGTGCGTGGTGCGTGCTGGCGGCCAGTTTCGTTGGCGCAGTGATCTGCCACGGCACTGCAAACACCATGGGCGTCTACTTCATTGACATGAAGCGAGACTTCGGTGCCACGGAGCACGCCGTACTGACCATTGTGGGACTGCCGTTGATCGTCATGACCGTTGCTGGTGCGTTGCCGCATGAGCAAGCTGACTTTGATGACGTTTGAATGGTGTGCGCAATAACGCAAACAATCAGCGCGCTGGTTGACGCTGGCCAAAAGACACCCACAAGTTGTTTTGAAAAAAAACGCTGATTGCAAATTCGCTCTAGTTCATTGCAACGTCACTGCACTTGTGTGCCCAGGCCCACTGTCCAGTTTTGCGTACGGCACCCTCGGCAGCCGCACGGTCGTCATGCTGGGTGGTGCGATATCTGCAGTGGCGCTCAGCTGTCAGGCAACTGATGCTCATTTCATTTGGTTCTTGTACTGGTGCAGAAAAAGTCATTGCAATGTGAGATCATGGTATATTTTTTTAGGTTGTCAGCTCGCAATTGTGGCAGACTGGCATCGCACAGGCGTTCGTTGGTCTCGGCTGTGGACTTGTCGTGACACCGCAGATGACAATACAGACGGAATACTTTCAGCGGTAATGCAATAACAAGTTTTGTAGCCATACAAATGATGAAATGCAGAATAGTTGCAATTTGTTCGTTTTATTGCATTGAATCCGGTTTGTAATTTGCTGCATCGAGCTGGTTACAGTGAGCCTAATTCAACTACAGTCTATGACACAGGATAAGTTTGGTGGCCGCCTATGATTTACAGTTCGACGGTGAAACTGATCGCATGACATTCACGTTGAGCCATGCCAGCAGCTGCATTTGCACGATTGTCTCCCAATTTTCGGTACTGTCGCATGGCACTGGCGATCGTGACCATCGGTGGCTCGGTCGGCCTGATGCTTCTGTCTCCGCTGTGCGCCCTGCTCACTGAGCGATACTCGTGGCGAGGCAGCATGCTGCTCATGGGCGCGCTGTCCTTGAATCAGCTGCCGTTGGCGTTGCTCATGCGTCCGTACCCTCATGGCAATCGCAACAACCCGAAAACGCAACACGCAGTGAAACCGACGCTGAAAGATTTGTTCGACGTGAAACTGGCGTGCCGGCCTCTATTCATCGTGGTCGTCGTGTTGTGCCTCGTGTTCTTCGGTGGTGTCATTGTGTACGTCAGCATGTTGCCGTTGTTGGCCGTGCAACAAGGACTGAATAAGGTGCGCACTGGAAAAAATGAAAATCTAAAAATAAAATTGTCCAAGAAAAACTCTAAAAAATGCAGTTTCGGATGAGAAACATCAGTGCTTGAGCTCTGTCTGGTTGGCCGTCATAAATAAATAATAAATCATTAGCTCGACTGAATAAATCCGTCTGTCTCGCAGGTTGATGGTGCGTCGCTGTTGGCAGTGACCGGTCTCAGTGGCATGGCAGGACGTGTCACGTCAGCCGTTTTGGCCGCGTTCACTAAGTTGGCTGGTTCTCTTGTAATGGGTAGGTAAAAAACGTTATTGCTCCAAGTTCTCACAAACTCAATGCCAGTAAAAATACACTCAATTGAATGGCTGTTCAGTTCAAAGTTCAGTGTGCACTCTAAACAAGTTGCCCCAACGTGTGTATTGTCGTTGTGGGCGTCTCACGCGGACTCCGAAAAAGTGTTTTTAACCGTTTGAGTGTGGTGGGCCACTTTGCTTTCCGAGAGAGGCACCACGCGGCACACCGGACATGTTTTGTTAGCATGCGTCTCTCTTTGCAGCAATCGGCCATTTCTTCTGCGGCACTGCGCTGCTGCTGCTGTACACGTGCGACTCGTTTCACTCGTTTGCGTTCGTCTGCACTCTGTTTGGATTCAGCCAGGGCGTCACACTCGGCTACTCAGCACCGTTCCTGCTGGAACTCTTCGGTCAACAACACAAATTCCATCGTGTATTCGGTTCGATCATGTTGCGAGCATTTTTGACAATTTTTTATTAAGTGTCTTCAATTGCTATACTGATTTTGCTTTGTGCATTGATTGATTGGCGATCTGACGCTGATGTATAGCAAATCAGCATAGTCGATTCAGACAACCAGTGTCAACGAGCACACTGGCAAACGTCTGCTTTCAGGTATGACCAGTTTTTTCATCGGCTTCACTCTGCTGGGTGTGCCCCAGTTGGCCGGACGCATCGCGGCGTACTCGCTGATATTGACGTTTATGGTTGCCGGCACGTTGAACGTACTGGCAGCATTGTGCTACGCGATTATGGCTGCTGTAATTCGTAGTCACAGAGCTGCTGTGCAGCTGGAAGTTGACGACAGAAAGAACACGAACGGACAGCAAGAACAACAACTGAAGGAAGAATGCATCGAGCTGAACACTTTGAAACGAGACCTCGGTGACACGGTTGATGTGGAAAACGTTTCGAACACGCTGTGAAACAATTGTTGTCGGTTTAGTGTTGTTGTTGTTGCTGTTGTTGTTGTTGTTGTCGGACAATCAGAATCCCGGCAGACAGGACTGAATTGCATCAACAGCCACAGAATGCATATGAAATGTTAAACAAGTATTGACACATGGTACGCAACTTTTTGCAAAACTGTTGGTCTTCTGCAGTATGAAAAAATGGGCATATGAACTGGTTTTACACTTTGTAAATACAAAAAAGAAACTGGCATAATATTGTGACTGGACTGCGCAAAGTTCTGTTGCCAAAGCCATAGAAAATTTATTTGGTGTGCATATGATGAAAATAGTGAAAAAGTAAAGAATGAGCGACGAAGTGCACGAAGTAAAACAAGACGACGCAAGAGCATGGTGCGTGTTGGCAGGTAAGCAAAGCACTGGTACCGCAAAATAACCATGCGGTTCAAGAACTTTGAAAAAGAAACTCGCAGGTTGCTTCGGCAGTGCGATGCTCGTATTCGGCACGATCTCCAGCATGGGTGTCTACTTCATCGACATTCGTGACGAATTCAATGCAACCGAGCAGGATGTGCTGCTGATTGTGGGCCTCCCGATGATTATGTCGACGTTGATTGGTCAGTGCACCAGTTTCACTCCACTGTTGATTCGCCCTGCAGCCTCAATGCAGCAAAATCACCATATGTGCGCTGTACACTTCTAGCCTGTGCCTTCCCATTGCAGGCCCACTGGCCAGTTTTGCGTACGGCACATTGGGCGCCTCTGTGCTGACGACTGTCGGCGGCGTGTGTACCTGCGTGGCCCTGTGCACGCAAATGTTTGCCACTGAATTGTGGCACGCCGCGGTGTTGCAAGCGACCGTCGGTGTTGGCTGTGGCTTACTGATTGTGCCCCAATATACAGCACAAGCCGAGAATTTCGACCGGTTAGCACAGTCATATGTAGCGGAATGGTTGGTCGACTGCTAAATGGGTGCTGATGCGTAGCAGATTCGCACTGTGATGGTAGCAGATTAGTTCAAGTTTGGCGCTGGCGTCCACAAGATTAGGTTTTGTCTGGTGTTGGTTTGGTTGCCGACCGGCTGCTGATTTGTTGTCGATTAGCTGTTGATCCACGGAAAATTAGTCTCTGACTAGCTGCTGATTGATTACCATTTGGTTGCCAAGTTACTGTGGATTGTATGCAGATTAATCATTGATTGGCTTCAGATAGGTCGCGGACGGGTTGTTTTCAATTGCTGATTGACTGCAAATTGGTTGCCAATTGGCTGCTGATTGGTTGCCGATTGGCTGCTGATTGGTTGCCGATTGGCTGCTGATTGGTTGCTAATTGACTGCTGATTGGTTGTCTATTGGCTGCTGATTACTTGCGAATTGGCTGTTGATTGGTTGCCAATTGGCTGCTGATTGGTTGCCGATCGGCTGCAGATTGGTTGCTAATCAGCTGCTGATTGGTTGTCGATTGGTTGCCGATTTTTTGCAATTGGCTGCCGATTGGCTGCTGATTGGTTGCCAAGTTATTGCCGATTGTCTACAGATTGGTGAAGGTTGGTTGCGGATGGGCTGCTGATTGGGTGCAAATGAGTTTCTGATTGGCGTTTCTGCTGCAGCCACCGTCGATTGGCGCTGGGCATCGTCACCATCGGCGGCCCACTGGGTCTGATGCTGCTGTCTCCGTTGTGTGCATGGCTGAACGAGCTGTACACATGGAGGGGCGCCATGTTCATTATGGGTGGCATCGCCTTGCACCACGTGCCCGTTGGACTCATGATGCGCCTAAACACACGGACGCAGCAACGCGCAGTGAACACGAAAACCACCGTGAAAGACTTTCTGGACGTAAAAATGCTGCGTGATCCGTCTTTGCTCGGTATGATTCTCACGATCGTCCTATTCTACAGCCATGTGGTCATCTACCTTGGCATGATCACCGCGCTCGTTGTGCAACACGGACTCACAAAGGTAAACGTACTGCTGCATGCATAGTCACAGGTCGTGTTCCAATCCAGAATATGAATCCAATAACATTGAGTAACCTGTTTCAATATTGGTGCACTTTCTTTTTTCGTGCGCATCAACCGTGAGCTGTACGTTTGATGCATAACACCATTTTCTCAGACTGCAGGCGCTACGATTTTGTCCGTGACGGGAGCGTGCAATTTCGGTGGTCGTGTTCTGGCAGTGGCCATGGCAGCTGGCAACTTTTTGAACGGCACCATTCTCATGGGTAGTCGATTTGCCTATATATTTCAGTCTATATGCCAGCTACATTCCCTTGCAACTTATGTATGATTTTGTCGTGTATTGATTGGTTGATTCGGTTCTTTGATTATACCAGCTTTGCATTTGTCAACCAAATTTACCAAACCAAATGACGTGTGCTGAGATGTCGTTTGTTCAAAAAATTAAAACCAAATTTAAAACCAAAGCGTTGTCTCAGGCGTTGGTGCAGTGGTCAGTGGCAGCATGATGCTAGTGGTCACCAGGTGCTACTCGTTCGTGCTGTTCACAGTGACGTGCACTGTTTACGGCATTGGCCTCGGGGTGGCGCTCGCGTCGCTACCGTCGACAATGCTGGAGCTGTTCGCACAAAAATACAAATTTCATCGGATTTTTGGTTGGTCGTGTTAAAATCCGTTTGCTCAGGTTAATACACACGCTAAAAAAAGGTGTCCGAACAAGGTGTCTGCCAAAAAGTGTCCGAACAGGTGTCCTGTGTCCTGTTAGCCCGGGTATTCCGGAGCAGTATCTGTTTCCCACTCCCAGTGTCCCAAAACGTCAACGCCACTTTTATTTCCGGATACCACGGAAAACAGGACACCAGGCCAAACACCCAGGCAAACAGAAAAGCGGACACCTGTTCGGTTACTTTTCTTACCGTGAGTTTGAAAGGAAATTGTTAACTCAAAATTCTGCAGGCCTGAGCAGTTTCATGATCGGCTTCGGCTTGCTGGGTGCCCCGCAGATCGCCGGGCGTATCGCAGAGCACCATTCCATTGAGCTGACGTTCTCGCTGTCTGCCGCGTTGACCGTTGCATGTGGCCTGTGCTACGTCGTCGTCTCGGTGGTGTTGTGGAGAACAAAGAGAAACACTCGAACGACATCACAAAAAGAGCAACAGCAAAACGATGAAATTGAAATGAGCACGCTGAAACGGGCACACAGTGATGAATAAAAAGAACGTCTGATATTTTTGATGTGTGTTGGAACTTGTTGAAATATAACGGTTATAATATAAGACTCATTGTTTATCAGCAAAAAAACTTTCGAAATGTGAATTTTTCAACAGATTGATTTTTGTCAGTATTTATTGATAAGGCGTTGAACACAGACCTTGGGCACTGAAGTTTCAATCTCACCCATGCGACAATGTCTGAAACAGCTGACAAGGAATATTTTGACCACGCGGTAAGTAAAACTGTTTTTTTAACCAAATTGTACAAATTGAAACGCCTTTTTCTGATTACCACTCTTCAATTACCGGATGACTGAACTAACTGCGCTGAGCGAGTGCATGCGCCAGCGCATGTTGTCTCCTCCCACCATTCACTGTCTCACGCCCACCCCGCATCAGCCTCAACGTCCACGCACTCGCCCACGCGTCACCGGCGTCATCTGGCTGCTGGCCATTGCTGCTGCCATGATCGGCGGTTTCCAGTTTGGCTATGACACTGGCGTCATATCGGCCGCCATGATGTTTGTGCCGGTTCGTCAGTTTTTATAATTTCTTGTAACTTGACTGCAAGGACTTTCACTTTGCTGGGGGTTATTATTGATGAGGTAGAACAGTGAGCAGATGGTTGCCTTCAGAGTGCCCTGTCGCTCGACTACGCGCAGCAGCAACTGACCGTCAGCGTCACCATCGGCGTGTCTGCAGTCTGCAGTCTCCTGGCCGGCGTTGCGAACGAGCGTGCAGGCCGCAAGCCGTGCCTGATGCTCGCTGCTGCTTTGTACTCGCTCGGTGCGGCCTTGATGGCCGTGGCGCCCAATTATTGGCTGCTGTTGATTGGCCGCGCTGTTATTGGCGCTGCTGTGGGCAAGTGCAGGGGAGATTTGCAAAAAATAGAGAAGTGTTAGGACGATGGTTCCGGACGACAGTGGGAAGGTTTATCAGACGTTAACTGACTCCAAACAACCCACAAATCACACAAACATGGGCAATTATATACAAACGGAATCACCAATTATCTGCTAATTATCTACTTTAATTACCAATTATCTACTATAATCACAGGAAACTCAAAGTGTATGATACAGGAGATGTCACTTAGATCTCTTGTAAATCTGCCAAATTGTTAATGTGACTTTGCAGATGTATGTCACATTAACAGTTGTTTTCACTGATGATGCTTGTGCTCATTAATGTGGTTAATATTATGTGTGATGTGTCTGTATGTGTCTAATGCGCTCAAACCGCACAATAAGCCCATTGATCTGCCGCAGATTTATGACACATCTTGCTAACGCCGTTTATGTGCGACTTAAAGTTAGCCGTCAGATATTTATGACATTTACAGACAATTATGATGTTAACGTATCGCAGATGTGAAATTTCACAACCGCACCGTGAAATTTCTGCACGGTTAATGTGAGTGTTGACACGAGGTGATTTACTGCCCGATGTACATCTTTAGGCTATTTCAGTTGTTTATGTTTGCTAAAATGACTGCCGGATGAGCATTACATCAGACACATCTAAGTGACATCTCCTGTATTATACACTTTGAGTTCTCTGTGAATGTGATTGTGTTTGATGGAATTGTAATGTGCAATCAGTGTGCTGAGATGCTATCGCACTGAGAAAACAAGACTACAAAAATCGGTACTGACACGCGCTTATTACAATATGTCTGCGAAGGAGATGCTAACCGTTTCAGGAATTATTTTAATCGTTTGACTGCTTTTTCCCAGTTTCTCCTGGTGCAGACACAACCGCAGACCGAACGCCACCACGCACAGTGTCCATGTGCAGCTTGCATTGCAGGCGCCTCCTCCACCAGCGTCTTCCCGTACATCTCCGAGTGCTCGCCCGTGCACGTGCGTGGCAAGCTGCTCGTCCTGCTCGCGTTCATGATCACCGGCGGCAACTTCGCGGCGCAGCTCGTCGGCGGCATCTTCAGTCTCGACGTCTTTTCGCCTGAAACGCTCGGATGGAGGTGCAACAGGGATTCATTCGTCAGAATTTTTGAAAATTTCACTCACTGATTGGCTGCTTGCTTGATGTTTGTGCGTAAGCTGGTTCAGTCATGCCAGCTTGTTTGTGATTGCGCTGTTCAGCTTTCAGTTGACAATTTCGCTCAGACTGATGCTCGGTCTCACACTGCTGCCGTCAGCCGTTCAGTTTGTGCTGTTTTTCTGGTTGCCCGAATCTCCGCGGTGGCTGGTGGCGCACGGACGGGTGGCGGACGCACGCAAAGTGTTCGATCGCATTTACACTGAAGTTCGGGGTTTGATGATGGGGGTTGACTGGGTTTGTAGAAGCTGGCAGTTGGGTGGAATGGGTGATGATTGCGGAAATCAACAGTCGATGAGTGCAATCATTGTAGCGTGACAGTGATTGGCGTCACTATGAAATGCGCGAGATTACGAGCGTGGAACGAGACGGTAAAAGACAACATCAAGGTCAGTTCAGTGCCACATGTCTTTATTTTAAATTCCATTCGTTTTTTTAATCCCTCCAGATGGCAACGTGCTGTTGCGCATGCTGCGCAGCCCCGGAGTGCGCCGTGCGCTGATGCTCGGCTGTGCGTTGCAGGCGTTCCAGCAGTTTTGTGGCATCAATGCCATTGCGTGAGTGCTGCACTAAGTTGACCGCTCTTGTTGCGGCAGCAAATTGGTCAACGGAGTGTTCAGCTTTGAGTGATAAACATACTCGACACGGTGTACTTACCAAAGGAAACGGGGATCATCATGGGCACGATGACCAATCAGTTGTACATATGTGACAGACTCATTCAGTTTTGTGTTCTGTTTCATTCAGTTACTACACGGCGACGATCATTCAAATGAGCGGCATCACGTCGCGTCAGGAGAGCATCTGGCTGGGCAGCGCCATTGTGGCCGTGCATCTCGCGTGCACCGCGGTGCCCGTGCTCTGCGTCGAACGCTGCGGCAGACGCCCGTTGTTTCTCGTCAGCGTCTTTGGTATACGTTTGAATCTGGAATTTTAGCTGAGAAATTTGTTAATCATTCAGTAGCCAATCAGTAAGTCGGTTAAATTATCGATTTCCCACCGGCAGCTGTCTGTGTGTCCCTGTTTCTGCTGGCCGGTGCCTTCCTTGCCACATATGAAACATCAGTCCAACTGCGGCGTCGACTGAATGTGAGCGCATTGCAAATGGAACTGAACGATCCTGAATCACCGATTTACGCAAAATGGAGTGCAGATGAGAAACGGGTGCTAATAGAAGAAGCGATCGACTGTGCTTCGAAAATGTTAGGGGCAAAATCAAGTCTGATGCTAAACTTCATAGCATAGTGACAATCACCAATGCAATCGTTTGCAAATGACGCAGCAATTGTGACGCGTGTGTGACCCCAGAGACCTGTGGCTTCTGTGCACCATTGAACAACTCAACCAACGGCATTTGTTTGCCTGCCAAGCGTGGACACTCGACGGTCGCATGGGTGGCACAGTGCAGTCAGTCGAATCACCTGCAACAGAGTAACATCGGTCTTTTTTCTCATACTGTATCAGTGATCAGACAAAGTTCTGCCACTGGACCACATTGGTGATTGTTTTTCGAGATGGTGGCGATTACACGTGGAAATGGGACTATTGCTTATCGCCCTGCAGCCCGTTGGTGCTGCTCGCTATGCTCATCTATCTCTGCTCCTTCTCAATCGGTAATCGGTGAAAAAAGAAAATATTTCAAAACTCAAATTTGTAAAACAGGTTGGTGTGGCCAGTCCAATCAAATGAACCCAACCAATGTTTACGAACACCCGGAGAATTTATTCAGGTTTGGGTCCGATGCCTTGGACGATAAACGCTGAAATTTATCCGAACTGGGCGCGAACAACGGGCATTTCTATAGCAACATTCACGAATTGGCTGTTCAACTTCATTGTTGCTGAGACATTTCTGATGCTCACTGTTAAGATGTTCAAATTTGGTGCGTTTTACTGTTTCTTTTAATTTTTTAACTACAAGTTTAACAACTACGGTACTATCCGGCAGTAAAAACCGTCAGGTGTATTTCTTCTGTACGGCGGGATCACTGTTGTGGCGTTTGTGCTTTTTTGTTTCACGGTTCCTGAAACAAGAGGACTGCAGATTGACGAAGTGGAATCGCTGTTTGTAAAAAGTGGCGATAAAAGACGTACAATAAGCAATGTAAATCGAAAGTATTGATTATCAGTTAACGCTTTGTGTGTATCTAAAGTTGCACTGTGTCTGATAACGTGATTGATTAAAAAATGAAAACCAGTGTGTTCAACATTTTGTTTGACAAATAAAACGTAAAAAATGGAACAAATTGGTGACAACTGGGCAGCGGTGTTGCATGGAATCCGTGACGTGCGACTGGTCAGTGGTCAAACAGACGTTGACATCCTCCCCAGAAACTGTGCTTGTCGAGTAGACTATGAATAAACTGAACTTTTGCAGGCAAATTTTACTATTTTGGTACCCAATAGAACTAAAAGCAAGCGTTTTGTTGTGCAGGAACAGCGCAGCATTGTTGCACCGGGCTTGCATGGTCGGTTAGAAATTTCAAAATAACGGTCATTTCAAAACGCGCGCATTAATAAATTAAAACTGAATGATTTAATTTCAGATTTCAGTAAGTTTCAGATGTGCTGATTGCTGTTGACCGCGTCGGCATCTGTGGCTCCGACGTGCACCAGTGGGCGCATGGGGGCATAGGCGAAAAGAGGGTGGTACAGCCAATGGTCGTTGGACACGAGGCTTCTGGTGTCATTGCAAGCGTTGGGCAACTCGTGAAACATTTCAGCATTGGTTTGTTGCCGTGTCTGTGTGCACTATCCCACGATGTTTTAAACTTGACACATTTTGAACAGAAAGCTGAAATCTTACCGCACCTCATAACCACTTATAAACGGGCTTCCACAGAACTCTAGAGTCATTTCCATTTCGTTTTCCACAATGGAATGCGGGCTGCACCCAAATGTCCATACATGCACACACCATTCTGACCTCTCACTGGCTTTCGTCACACGATTTCGCAACCAAACCACGCCGAAGCAGGCGACCGCGTGGCAATCGAGCCCGGCTACCCGTGCGAACGTTGTGCGTACGACAAGCAGGGCAGATACAACCTGTGCCCGAACATGACGTTTGCTGCGGCACCACCCGTCCACGGCACCATGAGCACCTACGTCACACACCCCGCTCAGTACTGTCACAAGTAGGACCGAATAAAAATGAATTGAAACTGATTGGCTCATCACGACGAGACAATAATGAACCCGATTTCTTTTTTCCGACTTGCGGACACTCTGGGCATGGACGAGGGTGCCTTGCTGGAGCCGCTCAGTGTGGCCGTGCACGCATGCAGGAGGGCCACGGTGACGCCCGGGGACACGGTGCTCGTGTGTGGTGCTGGTTGGTGGCGCTGAAGTTGATACAAACACGCTGATTCGTTGCCTCAAAGTTACTCAACAAATCATCACATAGCTGTGTTTGATGGAAGACTACGCTTTTTCGCACAGGTCCGATCGGTCTCATGAATCTGATGGTCGCGAAAGCAATGGGAGCCGCTGAGGTGATAATCACAGGTCAGCTTAAAAAACATTAAAAAACGTTAAAAATAAAAAAAATTGATGAAATAAGAAAACAGATATTGATGAGCACCGAATTCGGTTGGCTGAACGTTTGGGGGCAACAGCGTCAATTTTGATCCATAAAGAAAGCGCCGCCAACACGATCGCTGATCGGATCATTGACACACATCGCGCGGTCAATTGCGCCATTGAGTGCACGGGCGTGCAGTCAAGTGTGCAAACTGCAATTTGGGTAGGTGAAATTGCATTTCCGGTAGTTTCTCTGGCAAACTTTCACACTTTGAATCTATTCGAATACAGGCAACGAGACCGGCTGGCACGGTCGTGCTGGTTGGCTTGGGAGCAGCTGCAGCGTCGGTGCCGTTGACGCACGCAGCCACGCGTGAAATCGACATCCGCGGCGTTTTTCGATACGCAAACTGGTGACAAGCGAACATACTTTTGGGAGATAGTGTGTCTTTCTTACAGGAGTTTCTACTTTTCTGCAGTTATGCGATGGCAATGTCTCTATTAGCTTCTGGGCGGGTGGACGTGCAACCGCTGGTTACTCACCGTTTTACAATGGAACAGGTGCAAGACGCGTTTAGAACGGCTGCAACTGGCGAGAATGGGGCTGTGAAAGTGATGGTGCATGTTGCTGGACAACGTTGAATATTATGGATACTGTTTTCAAGTTTTTTTGCTGCCTTTCAAAATTTGGAACTTTTTTTATTGTTTTTTTGTCATTCAAGACCGATTCAGGTTACTTGAGAAAAACTGTTGGTATTCTTTAGTTTCCATCGAATCCAGTCATGTGTTAAAAAAATAATATACAATGTATAGTAAAACTTTCACTTGTTAAAACCAATCCATTTTCATTTTGTGTTTTGTCAGTTTGGCATGCATTATAAAACAGCAATAGCATCAGACCTAATGAAACGTACGCCTTACAATGTGTGACTGCACTGATTGCAATCTGTATTTTTTAATCGGGTCTGCTTGATCGGTGGTGTGAGAAAACGCGCACACGCGAAAAAATGCGTTTTTATTTAAAATCTTTCATGGTGTCATGTTCAGTGTCATGCAAAAATTGTTTTGAAATAATTTTAAAAGAAATCTTCGGCAGCTTTAGCAAATTATGAAAAAGTCACATCACAAGGTGCATGCCAGTGAACCATTGAATGAGACCCCAACCAAACGGCTGGATGTGTCTGTCAGCGCTTTATCAGTTGGTCACTTACCCACTGGCTGTCAACGGTTGCCTCCCGGGGCGTACTTCCAAGATGGACGAAGAAGAATTGATCTGGTCTTAACGTAAGCAGGAAAACGGAAATTTGCAATTCACAATTTTGAACGATTTACAAGACTGAACAGTTTTTAGACAAATGCGTTTTTGTGCAAACTCTGCTTGCAGTTACAAACGCGACGACGTGCAGTCGAACATCGACATGCTGCGACAGCGACTGAGTGATGTCAGCTCAAGGCAGTCGTCGCACAGCACGCTGCGATTGCGGCTGGAGAAGCGTTTGCAGGTAAGAATAACACAAACAGATTCTCTCGGCTGGACTGACTGACCACGCTGTCAATTGTGGCGGTCTTGCTGTGAAAGCTCAAAAGTTGTCCTGTACATTGTTGACAGCTTTGTCAGACTGAAGAGTGTTTTGCGCAGCGTTGCAGGAGGTCGGTCTGCACGTGGAGCACGATGTGCGCGCGTCGCCGGCGCTCGCTTGCATGAAAGTGCACGCGCCGTTCGCTGTGCTCCAGCGGCACGCGGAACTGCAGCGCATGCAAATGCCGGTCGCCATCAGTGATCTGCAGCCGAAACCGCATGGCCTTTACAACAGACTGATTGAAATGGTCTGTGCGTTGTGATGTTCTTGGTGAACTCGTTGCTGCGAAAGCATGCACGGTGCATGTTTAGACAACGTGCAAGACTGTTGTACGGCATGCTATTTGGCTGCCACTACGATTTTGCAACGGACGAGCTCAGACTTTGAAAAACCAGCCCATCAACTTCCCTGATCGTCAATTTGGTACCGCCTGAACAGTCTGTTTAGTGTCAGTGTCATTTTGCACTTGGTTTGTCGTGCAGCTCTCCAATCGCAATCCGTTGCGTCTGCCCGATCGGCTACGAATCAAGCAGGCCGAACACTTCACGGATGCATTCGAACGCAAACGACTGCACGAATTCATGTTCACTGATGAGCGCACGTTCTTCACACAGCAGCAGCGTCAGTGCACACTACACTGTGTTGCTCACGTCACCTTAAAGTTGCAGTTCTCAGCAAATAAAAAGTGCGTTTTACCATAAATTCAGGCATTCAAATGGTCTGGTCAA
Source organism: Theristus sp. LFF4_11 (assembly GCA_030248135.1). Taxonomy (NCBI): domain Eukaryota; kingdom Metazoa; phylum Nematoda; class Chromadorea; order Monhysterida; family Xyalidae; genus Theristus; species Theristus sp. LFF4_11. The sequence goes on from JASANC010003265.1 coordinate 41,110, forward strand.
TCGTCAAGAATCTGAAGTTTGCGGTAAAAGTGGTCAACAGAAGCAGTGGCCATGGTGTGATTGAGACTGATGCTGACGACGATGACAGAGACACGCAGACGGGCACTGTGTGCACCAGGACAAACGCACTCGGCAGAATCATCAATCGACTCGTCAACAAACGAACCAGTCAGGAAAAACACATTGGCGTTAGCTACTTGCTGGCTCAGGTGCGGAACATCTTTTTGAAAGTTTTTTTGAAAAAGTTGTGGGTTGAATGCAAGTTTTGTTTGAATGCAATTTTCAAAGTGCACATTTGTTGTGTGTGTTTTATGCCAAGCCAAACAAAGATGATAATGTCTTCATTCGATGTCATAAAAACAATCAGATTGTAACTCTGGCAGGGTGTGTACAGCGCTGCGTTTGCACTGCACGACAGCGACATCCACGGCCACGAGTGTCGCTTTGACCGTGCTTCAGTTTCGGTGGCAGAGTGGCCGTTGCGCGCGTACTTGTACGAAACCTGGGCGAGGTGGACGCGATGGCGATTCTATCAACCACTGGAGCAAATCCGTGATTACTATGGCGACAATGTAAACGCTCACATCAGCACTGTTTTCAGATTATTCAACAGCCGATAGCAAACCAACCGAAATTGGGCGAATTGCCAATTGTATTGAGTATTCAAGGTTTTTGAAACCCGCCTCATTTCACACTGAAACAGAAAACTGAACAGCTTGCGCTTGGAACAGTTTCAGATGTGTTCAGGTTTTGTTTCAGTAGTGCACTTTCCACCAACCGTAAATCATGTGCTCAGTTGCATTTACTTGCAATGTTGCAGATCGGCATGTACTTTGCGTGGCTTGGCTTCTACACGCAGATGTTGATCGTGCCTGCGTTCGTCGGTGTCGGCGTGTTTGTTGGTGGCCTCATCAGCGCCTACCACAGCGAGCAGTATCAGTTCTTCTGTGCATCATCGAATGATCGGGCGATTGTGTTCTGCCGCAACTGTCCAGAGGTCAGCACCGTTTGCACTATTCGACTTCTTGTAACTTTCTTTGTTACTTTCAATTTTTCAATTTATTAGCGTTACCAATCGACGGGATGTGGTTAACTGGTACAGTCTAAGTTATGGGCAATCAGCTGATTGGTTGGTGATCACGTGATATCTGTACAGGACAGACTCTGCCTTCACAGCAATACGTGCACAGAAAGCGTGCATCACGTAATCACCAATCATGTGATCACCAATCAATCAGCTGATTGCCTATAATTAGAGTTTGACTGCACATTGTTTAAAATGTAATCAACGCCTCACATGACATCACATCACGTCACAATCAACCGATCAATACGCCACACAACCAGGAGCACTGCCCGTTCACCATGGCTGAGAACGAATGCGCGAACGCCGTCCTCTCGTACGCGGTCGACAACCGAGCGACGACCGGCTTCAGTTTGTTCATGTCCGTCTGGGCGGTCGTATTCCTGGAGCTGTGGAAACGCAGACAGGCGCAATTGTGCGCTCGCTGGGACGTGTCGGAGCAGGAGTTCGACAGAGATGAACAGGTTCACAATCCTGAATTGTAATGAATTTATGCAACCTATAGTATTCATTTGACAAACCAGTTTATTTGGACAAACCTGTGTCAATGGTTCGAATCGATAGACTAAAGAATGAAAAGCGCAAACGTCAAGTTATGCTTATAAACATTTTGAATATTTTTTTAATTTATGCTGTCATCCAATCGATGTCAAGTCAAGCACAATTTTCGTTCCGCCAAACACAAGTATTTTTAGGTTCGTCCGGAGTACAATCTTCACGCGAAGAGTGCTCGTCTGAATCCGGTGACACAGAAAATAGAGCCGCACGTGCCAACGCGCTCGGCCACGCAGCGATTGGTCGCCTCTGCGTGCACCGTGTTCGTTCGTTTGTTCAGTTTGTGTTTGTTATGGTCAAGAATAAAATCATCCTATTCCGCAACATTCCAATCAACGACCGCAGCGTTCTCTACCGTGCACAGCGTTCTCTTCATCTGCGTCGTGTTTGCGTTTCTCGTCGGCACAGTCGTCTACCGTCACAATGCGCCACGTTTCTGGCTGACCTATCTGTCGAATGACGGCACGCGCTTACCGCCAATCAGTGCCGTGCTGGTCACCAGCATCACGGCCTCACTCGCAAATGTGATCGCCATATTCGCCATGACACTCGTTTATCGAAAGGTGTGAAACATTTTCGAAAAAAAACAACCTGACGTCGTTTGCTGATTGGCGCAAGCACATTTGGCAATCGTGAGAACTGGATGCAGGCAGGTTCGCCACGTTCTACCGCAAGTAGAGTTACGCACATTTCAATATAATAGCACTTT
>JASANC010003268.1:0-98860 GCA_030248135.1 Theristus sp. LFF4_11
GTTTTCTTACGTGAGCAACTCTAGATGCTGAATCGTGACGATTTCCGAGGCGAATCGGCCGTGGAAGTTGGCGAAATCGGTCCAGAAACGAAAAACAAGAAAAGGGTGTTTTCCAGGGTAATTCAACGCGCTGATCACGGATTTTGGGTTAGTTTTCTTGTATGAGCAACTCTAGATGCTGAATCGTGACGATTTCGGGCGAATCGGCCGTGGAAGTTGGCGAAATCGGTCCGGAGGCGAAAAAGCAAAGAAAAGAGGGTGTTTTCCAGGGTAATTCAATGCGCTGATCACGAATTTTGGGTTAGTTGTCTTACGTGAGCAACTCGATGCTGAATCGTGACGATTTCGGGCGAATCGGCCGTGGAAGTTGGCGAAATTGGTCCAGGAACGAAAAACAAGAAAAGGGTGTTTTCCGGGGTAATTCAATCCGCTGATCACGAATTTTGGGTTAGTTTTCTTACGTGAGCAACTTCAGATGCTGGAATCGTGACGATTTCGGGCAAATCGGCCGTGGAAATTGAAATCGGTCAGAAATGAAAAACGAGAAAACGGTTTTCTAGGGTAATTCAGTGTGCTGATCACGGATTTTGGGTTAGTTTTTCTTGTATGAGCAACTGCTTAGATACTGAATCGTGACGATTTATGGTGAATCGGCCGTGGAATTTAGCGAAACCGGTCCAGAAATGAAAAACAAGAAAACGGTGTTTTCCATGGTAATTCATCACGCCGATCACGGCTTTGGGTCAGTTTTCTTTTGTGAGCGATTCTGGGTACTGAATCGTGACGGTTTGGAAGTCGGCCGTAGAAATGGCATAGGGAGAAATCCGGCCTAAAAACGAAAAATAAAAAACCTGAGTTGCCCGGGGTTTAGAAGAATGTGTGACCAACGAATTGTGATTTTGGTCCGACCTTCGGGGCTTATGTAAAAGTCAGAATATTATCTAAAAATGCGTGAGACGCATATAAAAGGAGGAATATGGCCTTGTGCTTAAGCAGTGAAAGACTTGAGCTCGACAACGCTTTTCAAGTCTCTGATGTGGTGCACACGGATACAAGTACATAAGGGTCATATTTTTGCGCCGCGTTTGTTGTTTTTTGAAGCACGCCCCACCGATTCGGAAACCCGAAGGTACCAAACTCCGGTGGGATTGGGGAATGGACGACTCACCATCCCGTGGAACCAATACCCTCGGCATGTGAGGGGGCAGCCTCGAAGCCCCGCTCTGTCCTGGGGGCACCAGTGATCTTAGCCCGATTTCGGTTTCGGTGGCCTGCGGTCGCTATATCCCCGGAGGGCAGCGAATCGAAAGTTTTCATTTTTCGTTTTCGTTTTGCTGAAAAGCGTAAAACTTTGAAGTTATTTTTTAATTGTTCTCTTCGATTTAATCTAAAATCACGCCATGTGCGAAATTCTGTAAATTCTGTGCAAAAACTGAAACATCAGAAATTGCAAAATGTTGCTGCATGTAGCTTTATCGTTGTTGTTAACGTACGCACCGCTGTGTACACACCAGTGGGTGTTGTGTTTCCTTTGTGGGCTTGTGGGGGTGGTAACAAAACCGAACAACAACTATGTCCCACATAGGGTTGTTAAAAAAAACAAAAATCGTCATTTTTGTTTTTAAAAAAATTAAAAAAAAATTTCAAAAATCAAAGTTGTGCTAAATCAATCAGGGAGTCCGAAGAACCACATATGATATGCAAGCGCCTCCCGAATGACTCCCGTATGGCGGAACGTTGCAGATTTTGTTTTGGTGACCTCAATTACCCCTTTTCCAAACCGTCACCATGCCTCTTCTTGTGTTTTGACCTCCAAAACGTCACTAATTGTCCCCAGCTAAACTAATGCTAAAGTAGGGTTGTTAAACAAAAATGAAATTTTTTTTTTTAAAAAAAAAAGTGATTAAAAAAAAACAAAAATGCCGATTTTTTTTTTTTTTTAAAAAATTCGAAAAATTTTCCTCTAATATGCTCTGAAAACCTCAATTTTGGCACAACTTTTCGAAAGTTCAACAAAAATTTTCTTTGATTATACCTCGTAAAACCTTTAGCAGTCGATTTTGGGCCGTTTTACCGACTGATTTTAGGCTTCGACAACATCTGCGATGAAGTTTTTGAGCGTCCCAAAGCTTAGCCTACCATTTCCGATGCAGATAAGGTGACGATTAGCCTCGCAGAGCGTCCGATTGTGCTCGCTGCACCGTTTGCAAGCGCTACGTTGTCTGGTTGCTGCTTCGTGTCGTGTCGTCGCGACACCATCAGAAGAATTGATCGAATTTCAAGGCGGTATGTTTGTCTTCACTTCAGCATTAGCTTAGCTGGGGACAATTAGTGACGTTTTGGAGGTCAAAACACAAGAAGAGGCATGGTGACGGTTTGGAAAAGGGGTAATTGAGGTCACCAAAACAAAATCTGCAAAGTTCCGCCATACGGGTGTCATTCGGGAGGCGCTTGCATATCATATGTGGTTCTTCGGACTCCCTGATTGATTTAGCACAACTTTGATTTTTGAAATTTTTTTTTTTTAAAAAAAAATTTAAAAAAAAAAAAAAAAACAAAAATGACGATTTTTGTTTTTTTTAACAACCCTATGCTAAAGTGAAGACAAACATACCGCCTTGAAATTCGATCAATACTTCTGATGGTGTCGCGACGACACGACACGAAGCAGCAAGCAACCAGACAACGTAGCGCTTGCAAACGGAGCAGCGAGCACAATCGGACGCTCTGCGAGGCGAATCGTCACCTTATCTGCATCGGAAATGGTAGGCCAAGCTTTGGGACGCTCAAAAACTTCATCGCAGATGTTGTCGTAGGCGTAGCCTAAAATCAGTCGGTAAAACGGCCCAAAATCGACTGCTAAAGGTTTTACGAGGTATAATCAAAGAAAATTTTTGTTGAACTTTCGAAAAATTTTGCCAAAATTGAGGTTTTCAGAGCATATTAGAGGAAAATTTTTCGAATTAAAAAAAATCGGCATTTTTGTTTTTTTAATCACTTTAAAAATTTTTTTTTTCATTTTTGTTTAACAACCCTAGTCCCACAGAATCTTTGGCAGAATTTTTTTTTGACAATTTGGTACAGAATTGATTGAACGTTGAAACAACAAAACAAGGGTTGTCTGGAAATCCGTTTGATTTCCACAAAAAAAACAGCAGCAAAGCAACACAACAATGGGCGCGCACGAAAGCAAACGAAGCACCTCTGAGTCTGAATGCAAATTCGGAGTGAAAACGCAAACTCCATCGAAAGTGAACGCTGTCGATCCGGCCGAAGAGGATGTCGGGTTGCTGGAGTTGTTTGGCAAAGCGTTCGACGCGATTCTTTCTGCCGATTCCGCGTACGGCGTGTTGCTGCTGCCGGATTTCCAGGTTTGTTTTTTATGAAATAACAGTTTTGTAAGTAAACAATGTTGGCCTTCGTAATGTTGAATGTTGTGTGGAAAAGCCGCACAGCTGAAAAATTGTTTCGTGTCCGAACTTAGTTTCTGATTTTAGAGATTCTGATTGGTTTTTTTCCCAATTTCTTGCATAAATCTGTCGTCAAAATACGTTTTAAGTTTTGCTGATTTCAAATTGCCGCGCAGCCATGAAACATTTTCTCTATCTACGCATGCAAACGCATATTGGGTCACGTTTAACAAGAAAGTTAATAGTTGCAGCAAACTTTCATAAGACATCTCAAATAATTTTGAAGAGCTCAGGCTTCCTGTTTTTTAGGTTTTTATCGCCGTCTAACCAATAGAATAGAATATAGACGCAAATAAAACACTGAAGGCCCGTTCATAATGACGTATTCGTATACGACACGTCACGTCAGGTCTCGCGTTTTAGCATACTACTGTTCACACAGCCGTGTACGTATGTACAGCACGGCACGGTAGGTCTCGTGTTATTGCATCCTTAGCCGTTCATGGAAACGTGTCTTTGACGTAGTCAGCATACGTCAGTATGAACGGGCCTTAAAAAATCGCTTTACAAAAAAAATTAACAAATTAAAAACATGAAAACGATCAAAATTCACATTTTTTCCTTTATCACCATTCCACAGGAAAAAGACGAAATTTTTTTCAGCGTCATTTTGGCGAGCAACTTGGCAGTATTTTGTTCGAACGTTGGCAAACAGCGGACCGTCAAGTGCGGAAAGACCGTTACAAATGGTATGCGCTCGCCTTGTATCGCTCAACGGACGCGGAAATCTGCGCGTTTTTCAACGGTTCGATGCTTGGCTTAAAGTTGTTAGATATTGTTTTGGATGGTTTGCAGACGGGGAATTGTTTGTTGTTCGGAAATTTGATTCGTTGTAGTGAAGAACAAGGTCCATATAATGAAATAGGTTAATAGAGCCCAAGTTGCTGGTCGAAAGAAAGATACCGTTGGCGTGACGCTACGTTTGTGCGACCGCCTCCTTGGTGGCGAGATAAAAAACAACAACAACAACCCCTCCAGCCTCCACTCAGTCCAAAATTATCCCTTCACGAAAACACCAAAAAAGTTCGCATTTGTTGGATTTTGATCAGACTGACTTTTTGCTCTCAGAAATTCGACATGTTCTCATTGTGACGGCGGCAAGTTGTGAAGCGGAGCCAAATCTGGAGCGGACGTCGTCGTCAGCCGATTCGCTGGTGGCAGACAGCGTCGTTATCGAATCGATTGAAGCGCATTTTGTGCGCGTTTTCCCCTGGTTTTTTTTGCTCAACCTTTGCGTAATTGGCTTAAAACCCGGTGTTACACCGGTGTGTGCAGTTTTTCTATGTATCATGGAATGGAACTGCCGTGTTCAGCGAAGGATGTCAATGGACAAACATGGACACCCTCTTGTGAAACCGTTGAAAACCCGGGTGTGGTGGTCCTGGTGGTGTGGTACCGGGTGTGGTGGTCCTGGTGGTGTGGTACCGGGTGTGGTGGTCCTGGTGGTGTGGTACCGGGTGTGTGGTCCTGGTGGTGTGGTACCGGGTGTGGTGGTCCTGGTGGTGTGGTACCGGGTGTGGTGGTCCTGGTGGTGTGGTACCGGGTGTGGTGGTCCTGGTGGTGTGGTACCGGGTGTGGTGGTCCTGGTGGTGTGGTACCGGGTGTGGTGGTCCTGGTGGTGTAGTACCGGGTGTGGTGGTCCTGGTGGTGTGGTACCGGGTGTGGTGGTCCTGGTGGTGTGGTACCGGGTGTGGTGGTCCTGGTGGTGTGGTACCGGGTGTGGTGGTCCTGGTGTGTGGTACCGGGTGTGGTGTCCTGGTGGTGTGGTACCGGGTGTGGTGGTCCTGGTGGTGTGGTACCGGGTGTGGTGGTCCTGGTGGTGTGGTACCGGGTGTTGTTCATGCACCGCTGTACTTTCGCACCACCACCAAACGCATGCACAAAAACTTTTCCGTTGCCGGTTGACAAGGGGACACCGCGGTATGCGTCTACCTGGCGAAACCGCAAACAGCGAACTTGTATTGTATACACTCGCAAAACACCGGGTCCCTTGTGGCTTTATTGCCCGGGATGGTTGTTTTGTGAGATTTTACTACCTAGGTTCGCTGATGTTTTGCCCAGACTATAAGATCTGTCTGTGGTAAAACACCTTCGGCAGTTCTGCCTGGTGTCCGTCGCACTGACGAGCCAGGGGACACCGCGGTATGCGTCTACCTGGCGAAACCGCAAACAGCGAACTTGTATTGTATACACTCGCAAAACACCGGGACCCTTGTGGCTTTATTGCCCGGGATGGTTGTTTTGTGAGATTTTACTACCTAGGTTCGCTGATGTTTTGCCCAGACTATAAGATCTGTCTGTGGTAAAACACCTTCGGCAGTTCTGCCTGGTGTCCGTCGCACTGACGAGCCAGGGGACACCGCGGTATGCGTCTACCTGGCGAAACCGCAAACAGCGAACTTGTATTGTATACACTCGCAAAACACCGGGTCCCTTGTGGCTTTATTGCCCGGGATGGTTGTTTTGTGAGATTTTACTACCTAGGTTCGCTGATGTTTTGCCCAGACTATAAGATCTGTCTGTGGTAAAACACCTTCGGCAGTTCTGCCTGGTGTCCGTCGCACTGACGAGCCAGGGGACACCGCGGTATGCGTCTACCTGGCGAAACCGCAAACAGCGAACTTGTATTGTATACACTCGCAAAACACCGGGTCCCTTGTGGCTTTATTGCCCGGGATGGTTGTTTTGTGAGATTTTACTACCTAGGTTCGCTGATGTTTTGCCCAGACTATAAGATCTGTCTGTGGTAAAACACCTTCGGCAGTTCTGCCTGGTGTCCGTCGCACTGACGAGCCAGGGGACACCGCGGTATGCGTCTACCTGGCGAAACCGCAAACAGCGAACTTGTATTGTATACACTCGCAAAACACCGGGTCCCTTGTGGCTTTATTGCCCGGGATGGTTGTTTTGTGAGATTTTACTACCTAGGTTCGCTGATGTTTTGCCCAGACTATAAGATCTGTCTGTGGTAAAACACCTTCGGCAGTTCTGCCTGGTGTCCGTCGCACTGACGAGCCAGGGGACACCGCGGTATGCGTCTACCTGGCGAAACCGCAAACAGCGAACTTGTATTGTATACACTCGCAAAACACCGGGTCCCTTGTGGCTTTATTGCCCGGGATGGTTGTTTTGTGAGATTTTACTACCTAGGTTCGCTGATGTTTTGCCCAGACTATAAGATCTGTCTGTGGTAAAACACCTTCGGCAGTTCTGCCTGGTGTCCGTCGCACTGACGAGCCAGGGGACACCGCGGTATGCGTCTACCTGGCGAAACCGCAAACAGCGAACTTGTATTGTATACACTCGCAAAACACCGGGTCCCTTGTGGCTTTATTGCCCGGGATGGTTGTTTTGTGAGATTTTACTACCTAGGTTCGCTGATGTTTTGCCCAGACTATAAGATCTGTCTGTGGTAAAACACCTTCGGCAGTTCTGCCTGGTGTCCGTCGCACTGACGAGCCAGGGGACACCGCGGTATGCGTCTACCTGGCGAAACCGCAAACAGCGAACTTGTATTGTATACACTCGCAAAACACCGGGTCCCTTGTGGCTTTATTGCCCGGGATGGTTGTTTTGTGAGATTTTACTACCTAGGTTCGCTGATGTTTTGCCCAGACTATAAGATCTGTCTGTGGTAAAACACCTTCGGCAGTTCTGCCTGGTGTCCGTCGCACTGACGAGCCAGGGGACACCGCGGTATGCGTCTACCTGGCGAAACCGCAAACAGCGAACTTGTATTGAGCGGGTTGGAAACGTACAGAGTGCCCAAAAATGCTTTCAAGATTTCAAGCCATTAAAAATATTGAGAGTTTTAAGGTAAGTTGAGTCTCTCTGCTCACATATTTTTTTCTCGTGTCGCGCAATTTTGTAAATGAAATCACCACCGCATTGTTTGGTCCCGTCTCATGCACGACGCGGGAATTCAAAATTGGCAAGAGGATCCCAAGAGGAGTCCCCTAATAAGGGTCACTTCACTTATAGGCTATTCTGAATTACCTCATAAAGATTGAAACTAGTTTCCTTTTACGTCCACAACCGCATTGAGTCGCAGGTCTTAAAAAAGATAATCGCTGATTGTTTTGTAGTTATTTGTTTCATTTCAGAATGCAAGCAAACAGTCGTCGTATGAGTGGATCTCAGCCAACTGTCCGCACGCATCCGCTGATTTGCGTCATTTCATTCATCATCGATTGTTTGCTCGGTCGCATTCACCGTCCGTAAGCCGTTTTTTAAGTTATTTGTTGAATTAAAGGATACGTTGATTGTGTAGGCTTGTGGCCACACGCATATGTGCGTGCAAAACGATGCTTAAACGACAGTTTTTTTCGCCTTGTCGGCTGCGGAAGAATAATGTCCATGGTAAGCAGCATGAGACATCGAAAGACTTTCTCACCCTCGTGGCCTGGTGGTAGTGCGTTCGACTACAGTCTGCACGCTCGGGGGATCGAGCCCCGCCGAGGGGTGTATAGGCACGTAATGACAGACGAAAACTCGATAGGCGCCCTACTCAATGGCGTTCTGTACGCTTCTCTGGGTTAGCCCTGGCTAAAAATCCCAACAACAAATCGAAAAAGTGTGAGCGCTTCTGGTGAACCGGGTTTACTTATTGGTTCAGTAATTCCAAATAACCCTGAACGCAGCTTTCGCGCCGAGGGTTTGTAAACTGTAATATGCTGCTAGCAATGCAGACCACGTTCCAATTTTCAAAACTTTCATCTCTTCTCTTTGCACAGCACCTATTGGCACAATCGCAAGTACTGTCCACGTTTCAAATGTGGTTTTGCGAGCGGTCACTGCCTCCGCTGTTTGCGCAATCGTGTCAAGACCAAGAGTCAAGTTCGGAGGCCGGCTGCTGGACGTTGCTCTATCGGAGCGACGAGCACGGACTCAGTACAAATCGGTTCGGTTTGGTTTTTTCGACTGTTTTTTTTGACAATATAGAATGGTTTGCAAAACGCGTGAGAATATGGTTTCTCATCAAAAAAGCAAATCCGATTAGCTGGGCGGTTTTTCATTGAGAGCGAAATTCGAGTGGAATAAAGCAGCGGTGACCAGGAAGTGCATGGAATAAAAAATCCAACTTTAATTCAGATTTCAAATCGCTTTTAGTCGTATTATATTTCTGTTTCTAGGAGCGGATTAATTTGCGACTTCCTTACGCCCCAAAAAAAGTACTGTTATCCCAGATTGAAAAAACCAATTTTTTAGGCAGCACAATCGATAGAAAGTTGCGGAAACCAGTTTTTTTTCAGATTCGAAACACACGTTGTCTCATACACGAGTCCCACAGTGACGTTGGTTCGCCTGGATGTTCGCTCTTTATTGTCTGGCACTGGATCAACAGTGGAGGTGAGCGATCGTGTACTTCGGCGCTCCGGGAATGGTCTAAGTCGGGTCTCGAATTAAAGCGCCGAAACCCGCACCGCTGATTGCTTTTAGGTGGTTTAGGTTTTAGGTGGTGTCTTGTCTTCTGAACAACTGTAAGCGACTTCTATTTTGAGAAAAAAATCCAGGCAAAACGGGGGGAAAAAGTTGCAACTTCCAGTGGGATTCGATGTTCGAACTGACGTCTGTGGTATACTGGAGATCAGTGCCTCAGACACGCTAGTAGAACGTGGCCCCACAAGCTCTTATTGCTCTACAAAAACTCGCAAAAATTTACTGACATAAAAAAAGCTAAATCATATTGAAGCAAGTCACTATCAGAGAGAGCAGCGCCCCGTTCGGCAGTGGCAGTTGCGTGTGCATTCAGCTGACGCCGCAATTTCGCCGTTTTTCTTATCCGGATTCGTGCGTTCGCATGGTTTTCCGCGGCCGACCCGCTAGCGGTGTCACAATCGGCAACGCAAACAGTCCACTGCTGAGAATTCAGGCTGATTTCGGCAATGTGGTCGCGATTGAGGTGTGGGCGGCTGTGTCTGAAATTCGCTCTTTTTGTGTGTGTTTATTATTGTCAGAGAGATCACATCACAGGTCGGCTCAACTTGGACTTTCTTTGGTCAATCAATCGTCAACATTTCTATCGTTGCTTGTGGTTATGTTGTTTCTATTACTATTAGAAAGATGAGATTTTGTCACCGCTTGTGGCCTGGTGAAGCGCGTCAGACTCTTGTCTGTGCGTTTTTGTTGTTGTTGTTGTTGTTGTTGTGATTTTTAGGCGATGTTTTTAGCCAGGGCTAACCCAGAGAAGCGTACAGAACGCCATTGAGTAGGGCGCCCATCGAGTTTTCTCTGTCATTAAGTGCCTATACACCCCTCGGCGGGGCTCGATCCCCCGAGCGCACAGACTGTAGTCGAACGCACTACCACCAGGCCACGAGGGCGCGTTAGGGGGATCGAGCCCCGCCGAGATGTGTATAGGCACTTGATGACAGAAAATACTCGATGGGCGCCCTACTCGACGGCGGTTTTCTGGGTTAGCCCTGGCTGAAAAAAATAGCCTAAATCTCAACAACAACAGCATGTTTGGACGGTCTTTAGCTAATCTTCAAATTGCCACCTCTGTGCTGGCGTGACCAGTCAGCAAAAAGCAATTGCGAAGCGGCTTTGCTTTCATATTTTCGTTGCAGGTCTGGGGCTGCGGTTTGCCGAGCGCTCTCGAGCTGCAGCGACGACAGCGACAGCGGCAAGAACAACAGGTGGAGCGCAATCGAAAGGTCGCCATTGCATTTGTTAACGAATTGAAATCGAAATTTTGTAGCGTCTGTAGCGCAGGTGTAGGGCTTCCGTCTACCGTTCTGTAGGTGGAAAGTTCGAACCTCGCTGCGCACAAGACACACAATGGAGAAACTAAAGTGACCAACAAGATCTAATGGTCTACTCCCTCCAGAGCCGAGGGTAAATTGGGCTCGGGGCAGTATTGCCCGTTTCCGCCGGAGTTTGGTACCTTAGGGTTTCCGGAACCGGCGCGCGAACAAATAAAAAAAACAAAATTACCTGATTAAAAGCGGTTGACCCACAAAACTAAGAAAAGGTTTTTTAATTAAGTTGTGAAATGTAAGCCAACGTTTCTATTGATATCGGTATGTTCCAAGTGGAATGTGACTGTGAAAATGCCTAAATGTGAATTAATGCCAAACCTTAGCCTAAGTCATGTTTGTGTGTGACCTAAACCATAGCCACGCCTTTCAATAAGAGAAAAATGTGTGTGTGTATGTGTTGTGTGAAACAGGCGTAACCCGTACCAGTGAGTTTTGATTGATGAATTTACATTAACATCCTTTATTTCTGAGTCATCCCGGGAATCTGTCAGGAAAACTCGAAATTTGGTCAAGACCAACAAACCATTTTGTCACGGTTCACATTTTCCCTTCCAGGTTCCGTTGCCCGGAAAATGGGACGAAAACCCGGATCGCCAAATTTTAGAAATGGCTGGCCGTCAGTCGTTTGTCACGCCAGACATGCGACAAGAGATTGAATAATTGTTTGTTTGTTTTTTTCGGAAATTTCTTTTTATCTGCCAATTCCGGTTGTGACATTCTTTGTCAGTTTTCATTTTTTTGTCTGAGAAACTTTTTCTAGTCATGGTGGATTAGCTCTTTTCGTCTGGTACGCTTGCATTTTTCTAGTCAATTTTTCTTCTTTGTAAAAAAATTTGAAAACTGACCTCAATGAAACACAATCAGCGCTCTGGCTGGACAATCTGGAGGAATACAGAGACGACTTACAAGAACAAAAAATCATAAAGGTTATCCAAACATGAAATACAAAACACATGATGAGTTCTAGAAAGGTCCTGAGTTTACCCAATCCACCAAACTTTCACATGCCACCACAAAAAAACTTATCACAACAATAAACAAGAAAGCAACCAAGCAAAAGACTTGTTATTATTATGTTATAACTTTGCTTTGTTATTTAGATTTGGAAAAATTTAACTGGAAATCGGTGCGAATCAATCAACAGTTTAAAAACAGAAACAGAAATCACAGACCACAGTAAGAATTTTAAGTGGAGTACCAATGTGGAAGAATGAGAAGAAATCAAGACTGAGAATGACAAAACAAATTTTTTACAGATGTACTAAAAAAACAAATGTATAAATATGTACTCACATGAATATTTCGCTCAAACAGTAAAAAAAGTTAATAAACACGACCAATAATGGAATAACTGTGAGGTTTGTTACAGATCGTCTGCCTTGTTTTGTCACGTAGCAAAGGTTTTCTGAAAGAAAAGGTGAAAAAGCGTTGGCATTGCATATGCTGAACATGATTGGTTGAAATCCAAATCCGCAACATAAAACGGATATTATTTTATATGGCTCTGCCAAAATATGCCAAAATCAATTAACAGTGCGCCGATGCTCCTGGCGGAGATTAGACCACATGAATGGAATAAAAGTTGGTAATTTAGCTCTTTTAAAGATTGAAAGAAATTCTATGATTTTTTTTGTTTGCACACCAGTTCAACCCACCTTTCGATTTGGTTTCTGTTAACAAAGCGCATTTCTCGGCATTCAGATTGTCCACAACCCGCTCCGTTGTACCATTCAACCGATAATGCTCGTATTTTGGTGCACCATAGTGGTTCCAAGTGAGGCCGGATTTCGCCGGTGGTTTCCTGTGGCAAAATCAAAACTTTTTTCAGGAACAAAAATCGTTTTGTTGTGCAATCTTAAAAATCGTTGAAACAAGAAGGTTTACCCGTTCCTGGCGAACGAAGTCCAAATCTCAATGACGCGACGCGAGAATGCCGCTTCGGATTTCGAATTCGGTTCGTATTTTTCTGGTTGTCGCAGCGGGCCGCCAAAGGCGTACTCAATCTCATAGCCGTGCATTACGCCCATCCATTTTGGCCACGGATTCGCTGTGGACCTGTAAAACAGCAAAAACACGGCGTTTTGTGCAAAATTAGCCTGAGACTGCTCGCGCTGCAACCAATGAGCGACGAAAGGCAGCCAATGATTATTATTCGGTTGAAACAAGGTCGCTGGGATCTTTATTTGCTGTGCCTCTGAAGTTCTCATCCATTGCTTGAGAGTGACGCATCCCGCAATAGACAAATGTACAGTATGTTTCTTTAAACCTGTCAGCTTTTTTGGAAAACACAGAGCCGCCCGAAAGAATGAATGAACGGGATCGGCGTAGAATAACAACCGTTTCGCGAACTCTGGCTTTCTGCCGGAAAACGTGACAGGTTTACAGAGAAATGCATGTATACTGTATATGAGCATTTCTGGATGCAAAACGCTCGCTGTTTTTGTTCACCAACCGCTGCGTGAACTGATACATGTACAGTTCGTCGTTGCCGTGCTCGGCGACGCGACGCGCAAAGCGGAACACGTCGCACGCGAAGAACTGATCGCCGAGCATGCTGCCGACGGCGTCACGCATTGCGCTCGACGCCGCGCAACCTTGCGCTGAGACGGAATCTTCAATGTACCTGTTTTTTTGAGTAAGACTTTGGCTGGAGTCGTGGTCAAACAACAACGCGATTATAATGGGTGGATGGGAAAGTGCATTGCATAAGGCGCATTCACGTTGCAGTATTTAGTGCCCTATGTTTTAACATAGCTGCGCGGTCACTAAATATCTCTGTAACATGAATGCGCCCATAGCTTGCAGCACAAGTTAACGGAAACCGGATGGACAACACACGCACATTAGTGTCGCTGCCTTTGCGGTCACTTGCGGCTGATAGTCGCCGATCGTGGTTCGCGCAGATTTCAGATAGGTCGGCCAGTCAATGTGCGCCTCGTTTCTGCCTTTGTTCGCGTCCAGTTTCGGATCGAATGGAAACGCCGTCGGGATGAAGTACGGCAGCCAATACGTGCCCTCGTCCGTGACGGTTCCGACCAGAATCGGCACCTGATTTTAAGAAGACGGTTATTGCGGACAATGCGGTTTTTTCACCAAACCACTTACCGTAAAGTCTTTCATATAAGGTCTGCTTATATAACGTTGAAAATGAAAAATTTCTGAAAATGTGAAATTTTGTGTGACAACCTTATTAAGTAGAAGGAGGTCGGTCGTATAAACGGGATGAGATTTTGAGCAAGTCAAAATTTTGAATTTTTTTGGCTTCCCGCAGTGTAACACTCCGCCCACTTTTGGGTGGTGGTTTTATTAGTGAGAGGAACCTTATATGCAAGAATACGGTACCTAAATTGAGCCGGTGTTTTCACCTTTTTATAGCCGCCGGCGCACAACATTTGATAGACGTCGTTCGGAAAGAACGTCCCGTCATCGTTCATCGGCACAAACGGGAACTCCATGAAGCGCACTTTGCCGAGAGTACCGTCAGCAGCAGCCTGTGAAATTTAAAAAAAACATGCAGCTTTTTGTCTCTTAAACCTACACTTACATGTAATTAATAAACTTAATAACTTAATAAACATAATCAATTGAGATGGTCCAGCCTGCTTTGAAACAACTTCGGTTTCCACAGTCGACCTCTAAATTATAGGGAATCTGGTGATGTAGACGTGGGATGTAGATGAACATGGAAATCACGTGGTACATGCTTTCTGTGCAGAAATCGCTATGGGGACGAAGTTTGTTTAGCGCAGAAAATACATGCATCACGTGATCACCAACTAATCAGCTGATTCCCTATAATTTAGCGTTCAACTGTAGTTATCGGAGAGTTGTACCTGAATCTCTTCTTTCGTCTTCGCCCGCAGACACTTCAAGGCGTCGTCGGCAGGCTCAAACGGACACCCGGTCGCCTCCAGCATCCAACGAGACCGCTTCATCATCTCGTCCGTCGACGCCAACGCCCACGGATTCAAGATCGTGCCGGACTGCAGGATGACGTTTCGGAACAGCGGCCAACTCTGCGGCGCAAAGAGGTGAGCCGAAACGGACGCCGCGCCGGCCGACTCGCCGAACAGGGTGACCTTGTGCTTGTCGCCCTTGAACACGTGCACGTTCTCGTGGATCCATTCCAACGCCAGCTGCTGGTCGAGCAGGCCCATGTTGCCCGGCGCGTCCGTTGAGTTGAGGTACAGAAAACCGAATGGACCGAGTCTAAATTTAAACGGTAGGAGAGAATTTTCGAAAAAAAGACATGACGGTATTGAGAATCGTTAGAACTATTACGTTGAGGACATTTTGCCTCATATACCGTAATCTCTCTCTCAAAACGCTATCGTACCGGTAATTAATATTGATCACAATCACTCCCGCCTCGGCTGCAAGCGCCTCGCCATTGTACAAGTCTAACGACGGACTGCCACTGAAGAATCCGCCACCATAAATCCAAACCATCACAGTTCCGTCAAATTTCGGATTGTCAACCGGAACCCAAATGTTCATATTCAGGCAATCTTCGGTCAAATTTGTGTTCGAGTTCCACATTTCCGACCCTGCGAATCCTGAAAAGGAATAAAACGGAGAGACCAGTAGGTATTTTGTTTGTGTTTTCTTTTTTTGGAACGGTCATTCAACAACGAAACAACAGTGCAAAACGTGAAACATGAAATTGGGGGAGATAACGACTGAGAAAAAACGGGCCTCGGTGGTCAAGTGGTCTAAGGCGCTGGTCTGGAGAACCAGGGACGTGGGTTCGAATCCCACTCGAGCTTTCTAAACTTTTCCTATTTTCCTATGATGCCTGCATCTTTTTTCAAAATTAGAGGAAGAAAAACCCCCGACTAAAAGCTACACGTTCAAAAAAGTTGCTTAATTGACAAGTCAAATTAGGCTGACCTTTGAAAGTGGCATCTAATGTCCAATAGCACGACCGCGCCAATGAGGTAGCATCGAAAACGTTCACCTCGCCGGGCCATTTCCGCAGCCTCTCGGGCGCCCTGAATCTCCGTTCGCCAATCGGTGCCTCGCCGTACGGCACACCGAAATACGAGTGAACTTCACCCGATTGCCCGTTGTCGTACGATGGTCGCGTTTTGCCGAACATTTTGCCGGTGTTCACCGTCACTTCCGGTCGTTTCTTCTCTTGGCATCGAGCGGCGCTAAACAGTTGCAACAGAAACACGAATAGAATGCACTGCATTTTGTTGGTCCACCGACGGATTGAGTGTGAAGTTCTGGTGACTCCGTGGAATGCCGATGTTCGCGGTGTTGCCAAGACTGGGTAAGCGGGCAGTCTTTCGATCATACTCAGCATTGAAGCGGTTGGTTGTCTACCGTCGAATGTCGTTCGGAATTAGACACGTTCGCCTGGGTGCAGATTAATGCACATTACAATCCTCCAGGTTGTCTTCGTCTGGACTTCTGGTCTTCTATCGTTGACATCAAACATCTAGACAGCTCATTTATGCAGAAATGTAAGTGGTATCGTACGGCTTTTTGCTTAATCGCAGCAGTTCGTTTTTCATCTCCCTGCAATTGAAATTGTTTAATTAAAACGTGCATATTACAATTTGTGTTTTCGCCCCGAGCTTTTGCATTACAATTAAATTGTAGTTAAACTGAGATTAATGTAATAATGTCAACTGTTTTAACACATTTAGACATGTCAATTAATTTCGTTAAAACATGTCAAAACATTATTCATTTCAAAAATCGTATGCTATATAGGTTTTATTCAAAAGGGTACCGATCCGATCAATGCGAGACCATCATGGGCTATGTATCAAATCGTTCATTCATGAAAATCATTAACAGCTGCAAGAGTGGTGAAATTATTATATTGCATATTTCCCTGTTGATGTGGAAAAATTGCAGTCTCATGAAGCTTATCAATCCATGAGCAGACAAGACTAGTAGTAAATCAACTGCAATTACATGGTTGATCGTATATGCAAAAAAAAGTAAAAGTATGTAGCCGCTTTTATCTCTGGAGTATAGTTTATTATTTGGCATCAGGTTGGCTTGATTAATTGAATTAAAAACAGACACAGACACGCACACGCACAAGGCAAGCATGACGTACAGTGCAATCTTGGTTGAAATGTCATGTGAGGGTGAGGATACCACGACGAAGACTAACTGGCTTTACAAATGATAAATGTTAAAATGTGACGTGATTACGTCACGTTTTCGTTTGCAGTTATTAACTTTTATTTTGCTCCCGAGACTCGATGCGCGCATAGATAGGTAAGCAGTCGCATGCACGACGCGGAACTTCAAAATTGGTAAAGTGATCCGAGTCCGAGTCCCTTAAATAGGGCCGGGTCACTTAGGCTGCTTTGAGTTGCCACATATGGATTGAAACTGGTTTCCCAACCAACCACAGCTGAGCAATGGAAACCACGGAAAGATAAAAATTCTGAAACTGATGAAAACTAATAAGATCGAAAACACGATTAATATTGTAGAAAAACGTTTAAATTTCAACAGCATGCCGTTGGTTTCCAAAGAGAAAGCTGGGCTAAACGAAACCACATGCTGCGTGTATCTCGTTTGGTGGTAAACAAAACAAATTATTGATAAAATGTGTACTTGGCCGATCATGTCATAACGTTTAAAAAAATGTGCACACACACTGCACCTGGCGGTAACTTCAATTTTTTGCTGTAGGATTTTTCAGCGTGTAGCAAATTTGAATGCTGTTACACACACTGAAACAGCAAGGACGGATATGATGCTTTGCGTGAAAAGGCTGTTTTTCAACAACAACAATTCTCGAAAGTTTGAATTGAATGAAGTACGATAAAAAAGAAACCGGTTTTGATGATGGTATACTGAAACACATTTATTGGTGTTCGCTATATTGCGATAATGACAGACAATAGATTGAATATTCATATCACTAAAACTTGTTCCATTGGTCGAGCTTGAAAATAGCCGTTTTCTTATCACAAGATATACGTAACATAGGACAGTTCGTCTAAGAGCTTATCTATCGATGAAAACAAAAAAGGAAAACCTTTCGATTGATAATCGTTTTTACACTTTTTCTGTGATGTAAACGAACATATCGACCATGGACCATAAATCATTTTACTGAACACGTGTGCTCGCTCATACCAGTAATGGGTAATAATGAAAGAAGTTTAACCGACGACAATGTTTTACGATGATCAATAAGCATTCACGGTATCTTGCATAGTTTGATGTTGTTTATGTTTCACACAGTTTTACGGGCTGATAAAATCTACGATTTTGCAGGACGAAAAGTTGAAAATATATGGCATACACGGCAATCAATAATAGTTCAGAAAAGTGGAATTTTCTTTCCATATGGCCTCCGCGCTGTCCATAACGATGAATGCTTGCACGTAAACGATTGTACTGTGTGATGATCTTTTCACGCTTATAATAACAACAACAATGTTTATTACACACATGTTGTTCTTGGCGTGAAATGAAAATTGTTAAAACTGCTCCACAATTCCGAACGAAAAGTTGTCACTGTGGTGGAAATTGCACCATTTTTTTGTTTCTATACTTTGGTCCACCGTTCGCTTTATTTTGGTCAGGTAGATCGGTTCAGTTGTTCAAGAGTTTCTGGATTCTGAGTTTTTTGAGAATCGAGATTTCTTTATTTTGAGCAATAAACTAAAAACAGCTCGTAAAATTTTCACATGACAATCAACATAACAACACTGACAACGATTTCAATATTTTCAAGATAGTTAAACCGAAACCTGAAGAGCTGTAAACTTTTTATGTTCGCACCAATGTTGCGCCAACAGCAAAACTCAAAGACAACCAAATGTCTTCATTGTAGCATATTCTTCTGAATCCGTTTGCCGTTCAACAAAACTTTTGTGCGTTGTCCAAACATTCGGGCAGCTTTTGTCGGGTTTCAACGGGAATAACAGCGAAAATCATCAAGCAGAAAACATATATTGAAACTGTTAACGGATTCAGTGGCTCGTTGCGTTTGACGTGTTCAATTTTTTTCAATAAAAAACGGTAAAATCAAGACGCGCGCTTCTGATTGGCTGTACAGTGTGCCAGTGTCAACTGATCAGTTTCGCCGGTGCACTTCAACTCAGTAAAATCAAGGAACTGCATGAAAAGCGACATTTGTCGTTTCAGAAAGTTCCACGCTCTAGGAAAAGCAGCACGGCTGAAGCAAAACAAATCCGGTTTCTCAATGCGACGACGCTGCAAATGATTTGAATTGCCGCCCAAGTTATGAACCATTTTCATATCCCCCTGCGTGCAAACAACGCAGAGAGTCTCGAAACCAAAGGAAACAATAAACACATACAAAACAATCGTACATCCGAGTTGTGGGATTCTAATCACTAACGAAAATCGAAGCTGAACCTCTAAATGTATCTAGATATGAAGTTGAAGCCACACACATTTCCTGTGCGCAGCGCAGCCTTCATTCATGTCGCTGGAGCAAACCTTATTTTTCTGTGGCAGTGTCAACGTTTTGACGAAAATGTAAAAGTTGAGAGGAAACCTCAATCAATCTGAGAGGCCGAGTCACATAAAAAAACTGAAAACGTTGATTTGCTGACGAAAAAAGCAGCCAAAATGATTGAAAGCTGAACGCGTGTATGAAAAAGTTATGATGCTATTACATTATCGAAAGTTCCCTGTTAAGCTGACGGGCTTGCTGTGTAGTACGGTAAAATTATTATTACCGTATCTGTCTCTTAGCACGATGTGACATGTTACAATCTGCGGAATGGGTTGCTGCGTAAACCTTTACAGTTGGTACGCAATCCGAAAGGCACGTTTCAAATAAAATCAAACTAATAGTTAAAAAGCGTACGATAGCTATTGCTGGCATTCTGATAAAAGTACCATTTTGGTGTCATGAAGCGCGGCTCACAGTTATGGAAATCTCAGGTTCCGTGTGTATACATGTGCAGTTGACAGGTGATACAGGGGAAAGTTGCTAATTATGAGAGAGCTGCAGTGGACAGACACACTGTTGGCGAGGATGTTGAAATTGGAAAACGACACTCTTTCACTATTGTAAGTTACCGAGCTGATGCATTTCTGCATGTGTGTTTCTGTTTTTGTGAAATAAGTTTTGGATTAAACATGGACAGATAACCCGAGGTACGTAACACGCACAATTAAGCGGCACCATCAGGTTTGCAGCGCAGAATAAACTTTGATTGACTTTTTTACGTACTGAATTTCTAAATTTAGTGTCTTTCTAAGCTTAGTAAAGTTAACGTTGATTTTATTATTCTGTTTTTTGTCCGCGAGTGTTGTCAGTTTTTCAGGCGTCTTACAAACGTGAAATGCGATCATTAATCAGGTCGAAACTCTAAAAAGCAATGCTTTCTTTTGGCTTCGAAGACTTTTAATTTAATGCATTTGAACGCAGGGATATAGGAAAACGTTTATAAATTGCGCGACAATTCATATTTGCGGTAAACAATTCAAATTCAAATTCAAACCTGGTAAACTGGTATGATGTTGTAAAGCAACCCCAAAAACGACACACTTTCTTTGCACTAATTATTGCTGATCAACATTGTTTGATGTAGCATGAAAAATAAAGCGACGAAAATACAAGTAACTTCAAAGTGCGGTAAATCACTTCTCGATGAATGTACAAAAGTATTGTAAATTCGACAGATACAATTTGTAAAACGTCAGGTCTGCACAAATCTTTAACCGGCTCAATTTCCGGGTAGTGTCGACGCGAAGTGTCAGAAATGGTGCCCGGTGTTCTGCCCGCCGGCATATCCAGAAGGCCTTTTTACTTTTGAAAATAGCAATGCCGGACGAGTGGTGATGAATGCATTCTGTTCAAAAACGAAGCTGAGCGCTTGCGACATTTTGAATCGATCTACAAATCTTTTCAGGTAACACACGACACACCACACCGGGCAGAGACACCACTTTGGACACTTTTTTGATTCAGCTTGATGTGTGTGATAATACATTGTTTTGCATTAAAACAGTAAAACCATGACTCAGCATCGAGAACAACCCCAACAGTACATCCAACATCACAGCTCCAATCGATGTTTGACCGATGCGACGGGCTGTTCCGGCAGTTTCTCGAGGTACCAGTATCCAAGGCTTGCTTGTAGGCCAAAGTCAGACGAACACGGCTGCGACGCGCCGCCGCGCAGGCACGTCTGTCCGGTGTGCAGGCGACATTCGCCGGTCGTTCGTTGGATGCTGAACGCGCGACACCAGAGGTGCGAGCCGCAGAAGTTGCCTGCGCACAGGCGACAGAAAAGTGTCTCGATAATACCGTACACAAATTTTTGAAAACCAAAAATTTCTGAAAAAAAGTGAAATTTTGTGTACTGACAACCTTATAAGTGAGAGGAGGTCTTGTAAAGCGTAGATTAGAAAGTCCGCGCCTTATAAACGGGCTGGGATTTTGACCAAGTCCAAATTCTGGTCTCCCGCCGTGTGACACTTCGCGCACTTTTGGGTGGGG
Organism: Theristus sp. LFF4_11; assembly: GCA_030248135.1. Lineage (NCBI taxonomy): Eukaryota > Metazoa > Nematoda > Chromadorea > Monhysterida > Xyalidae > Theristus > Theristus sp. LFF4_11. The sequence goes on from JASANC010003268.1 coordinate 20,694, forward strand.
GTATTATAAGTGGGAGGAGCCTTATATGCAGGACTTTACGATGATTGGAAAAGGAAAAATTAGAGCAAAACAATTTTAAACCGCTAAAGCATCTCAGACAACACCGTGCATTTACCACATTCGTGCAACGATTGCGTTCCGGCGAACACGCGCACCAATGAAGTGGTCTCGGAGTCGTTCGCTGTCTGATTGTAGGCGACAATTTCGTGGTACACTGGATGCGGCACGGCAGTGTTGTTCACATCTGCATGTGGTTGAAGGGGAGAAGAAAACAGCGCACAGAACAAATTGAGGAAAAACCAATCATTGTCCACTGGAGATTTGAATGATCCAAGAAAACTTCAAACAGCGTGTCTAGTGGTCTAAGGGACTGGTCGGGTAAACCACAAACGTGTGTGTTCGAATATCCCCCCGGGGTACTTGGTCAACTTTGCCACTGAAAGAGGGCCGCATCTTTGCCACTCTGGTGGCAAATTGAAAATTAGTGGCAATGCTTTCCGTAGTATCTTTCATTTTGGTGCCGAGACTCAATAAGGCGCGCATAGATAGATAAACAGTTTCATGCACGACGCGGGAATTCAAAATTGGTAATGTGATCCGACTCCCCTAAATAGTACCAAATCACTTAGGCTGTCTTGAATTGCCACATAATGATTGAAACTGGTCTCCTTTCTACCTCTGCAAGCGCACTGGGAGTCGCAGAACACAAAAACAAATCAATAATACTTTCACAGTTCACTCCGTCGTATCCAACCGTGCAGAAGCATTTCGCGTCCTCTTCGATCTTGTCGTTGTACACGCACGTGCCGCCATTTTGGCAAACAATCTCACTGCAGTTCTTCGGTTGTGGACCTTGAAAGAAGCGCAATTGAAAAAAAATACTACCTACATACAGTCTAACTCAAAAACAGATTGGTGGTCACGTGATGCAGGCATTTTATGAGAACCAAACTATGGCGATCTCATGCATTCACGATTACGAACGCAATTAAATGCATGCATCAGCCAATCAGCTAGTTGGATATGTTATTGAGTTACACTTGCACTTTAATGTTCGTTCAGCACTGATATGTACAACATGATGTTCGTGTGTACAAATCAGTTTGCAGTTTCTTGTCTCCCGGTGGAAAGTTTGTGATTTATGTGGACAGTTTCAATAGCTAGGTCTACAGGTTCTTGGTTCAATTGAAAATTGTAATACAAGTACCGTGAAGTCTTGCATATAAAGTCTCATTATATAAATTTTAAAATCAAAAACTGATATGTACAACATGATGTTCGTGTGAAACTTATAAGTGGGAGTATAATTATAGGTTTACAAATTTTGAATTTTGTTTTTGTTTTTCCGCCATGTGACATTCCGCCCACTTTTGGGTGGGAGTCTTATAAGTGGGAGCAACCTTATATGCAGGACTTTACGGTAAATTGTCTCCAGAACCTGTTGTTGAATGTCTCCAGAACCTCCAAAAACTGTTGAATGGCTACACGACCTGGCAACGGCAGCAGCTCGCATAGGCCAACACGTTTATTGGCTAAGCAGTCGCTGTCGTCCAAGGCACCGCTTTTCATCCGGATACAGTCATAGCCCGAGTGCGGTTCGGAACCCCACAAAGCGAGATTATGCGGTCCAGCCCATTCGGGATGTGCAAGATCGTACAGGAAGTTTTGCGTTCGATCGACGTTCGTAGATGATGCACCCTGTGGTGCCGATCGTTCGCCGCCCACCCACACAGCAACCGGATATACGCTGTACTGCAAAATGGTGGAATATGAAACAATATCGTTTTATTGGGAGGCAAAAACACGCTGAGAATATAATGGGCAACAACGGAAAAAAACGACAAAAATACGGCGAAAATGTCCTCAGGATGCACTTGCTTTCTGACTCTCAACTTTCAGCTGTGCTCTCCTAACAATGCCGCTCTGCCGCTACCCGTGTGTGTATGTGGTCAAACGGAATCTTGGTTCACACACACGCTCTCTCACTTTTTTAATTAAAAGTGCTTAAAAGTTGTGTTACATTTCCCAACTTTCCAACGCTACCACCTTCCACTGGTAGACCACGGTCATTTTGCTTTCATTAGCGAAAAACGTTGCCAGTCGGCCATTGAACGATTCGCAGAACGCTTTCGCTTGTGGCTGTGTGAACTCGGTGTAGTCGATTCGCATAAAATAGCAATGGTTGCTTTCGACGGTCTTGTGCATAATTGGATCGGCGAGTACCGCACTTGAACATGCACCGGACACAATGAGACGGTGGTGATCTGTAGATTGTAAATACGTACAAGTCGAACTCTGAATTATAGGGAATCAGCTGATGATGAGTCGTTGGAATCACACGTGTGCAGAAATTGCTGTGGGGGCGGAGCTTGGTGTGCACATTACATGATCACCCACCAACCAATCAGCTGATTATTAGCTATGATTTAGAGTTCTGCTGTTTGTACGCTGTCCGCAACGGATACACCATACAAATCGCACCCCGAACACAGCGCACTCATAGTCTTGTCATACTGTAATGTCTGTTGTGCACATGCACAAACAAACACAGGTGTTTACTGTACGAACATTGGTCCAATACGCAAAAAAGTACTTCAAATGTAAAATTTAAAAAATATCTGAAAACCACAGGGTGGACCTGTCAATATGGGAGTTCGCTATCTTCTATTTTGGTCCCGAGACTCAGTGCTCGCATAGTTACAGTATGGCCGAATAAATAAGGCAGTCCTTCAAGGCGGGATCAGCCGCAGACTAGGAGTTGTCTTTTCAAGAATGCCAAGGTTGTTCCCAATTGTTTGTGCAAAGGAGATAGAATGAACAGAATAGCACGAAGAATTAATGGTAGTATAAAAACACGTCAAATTTGACACGCGATCAGGTTTCTGAATGCCTTTTGTCTTGCATTCAAATTTCGCGCGCTCCTTGCACCCTGAAAAAACTGCCATGTTTACTCGGCCATCCCATACAGTTTACATGCAGTACTATCTTTTCTTTAAGACCTGCGACTCAATGCGGTTGTGGACGTGGAAAGGAAACCAATTTCAATCTTTTTGTGGTAATTCAAAATAGTCTAAGTGATCCGGCCTCGTTTAGGAGACTCGGATAACTATATCAATTTTGAATTCCCGCGTCATGCATGAGACTGCTTACCCATTTATGCGCGCATTGAGTCCCGGAACAAAAATATACCTGTAAAAAATTATAAACAGTTTCATGCATGACGCGGGAATTTAAAATTTGCAAAGCGATCCGAGTCTCCTAAATACGGGCGAGTTCACTTAGGAGATTTTGAATTGCCACACAATGATTTTTAAAAAACTAGCTTCCTTTCTACATCTTCACACCCATCGAGTAGCAGAACTTAAAAAATTATAATATGCTAAAACGTCGAGCTTTTGACTAACTGCGCGGTCAAAAGACACGATCAACAAGTTTTCGCTAATTTTCCAAGTTCATCGAAAACGTGCTTTGGTGTTCTTTCGCAATTTTTTAAGCAGCAGTGCTTGCAAACTTACAATAGCAATTGATGACAGCCAACAAGAACGCCAAACTTAAAGATGAATCCATTTGGCCGGTCAAAACTTAATAACTTTTGCCAACCCTGTATTTATTGCTGACTGACACAATAACTGCTAAACTTAGTAACCAACGACACCACCACTCTGTTTATTATCTATAATTTATTTCAAATTGTCAAACTTGTTCATACCGGTACTTGTCAACTAGCAGATCCTTGATTATTACCGTAAAGTCTCGAATATAAAGTCTCCTTATATAAATTTGAAAATCAAAAATTTCAAGTGGAATTATGTGTGATAACCTTATTAAGTGGGAGGAGGTCTTATAAAGCGAAGATTATGAAGTCCGGGTCCTATAAACGGGGTGGGATTTCGAAGTTAAAAATTTGAATTTTTTAGTTTCCCGCCGTGTGACACTCCGCCCACTTTTGGGTGGGGGTCTTATAAGTGGGAGGAACCTTATACGCAGGACTTTACGGTATGTCCTCATTCTGCCTTTGTCAAAATGTGTTATTTTTGTATGATGAGACTATGGATATTGCAAACAATAAAACCAAATGTGTGAGGCGTCAACGAATACAGAGATGTCAAAAATAGAATTGAAATACGTAATGATTATAAATATTCAAAACCATAACCTGTTTGGGCATCATCCATCCACTTTTTCATTCATAATGCCAGCCGATGTTTACGTCAAATTGTGAAAACGTCAAAACATTGCCGCTCTGTTTTCATGTCACTCAGGGTTTTCGCATTTTCATCAAAACAATCAATTGACGTAATGCCGGAATTTGTTTTGTGCCGACACCATTGGGGTTGCCACGCACGACACCGGTAAGGCATCGCGGATCGAACGATATGGGTTTTTTGTTACGGCGTCCCAGTAAAACAAAGCATGTTTTGAAACTGTTGTTGATGGAAGATCTATGTCGCACTTTAACCTTGCAGTAAAAGCCGGAAACTACCGTAATCCTTGTCTCCATTCAATAGTTGCTCATCATGAACACATCAATGTGCCTTACATTTTATTATTGTACAGGGTGTCCCAAAACAAAAGTAAATGGCTCGTGCGGCCGACTAGTTACACGTGAAGCCGTGAAATTTGAAACACTTATATAAGCTGCAGTCATTGAAAAAGTGGAATTTCGGAACAAAAATTGAACACAAAAAAATGTGTGGCTTAGTTCTAGAAGTGTTTTAAATTTCATGGTTTCATGTCAACAAGTTTGCCGCACGAGCCATATTACTTTTGTTATGTTTTTTGGGACACCCTGTAAATTAATATGAATATTACCGTAAAGTCTTGCATATAAGGTCTCCTTATATAAATTTGAAAATCAAAAATTTCTGAAAAAAGTGGAAAATTGTGTGACAACCTTATAAGTGCGAGGAGGTCTTATAAAGCAAAGATTAGGAAATCCGGGTCTTATAAACGGGGTGGCGTTTCGACCAAGAAAAAATTTTGAATTTTTTGGTTTCCCGCCGTGTGACACTCCGCCCACTTTTGGGTGGGGGTCTTATAAGTGGGAGGAACCTTATATGCAAGACTTTACGGTAATTACCGATGGCCCAAAATAGGCAACGCAACTGGAACGCATCAACAGCACATCCTTTTTGACCAATCCTATTATTCACTTTGAGTTTCCTGTGCGGCCGTTGATTGTGCTAATCACAGAAGATTGTTTTTTGATATTTTGAAACGGAATAGCAATTGATTGTTGTTGAGTAAAAACAGATTGCCTTTTAATAACAACTTGAACGAGAATGCAGTCATGATAGTGTTGAAATTTACAACTCAAAAAATCCATCTCTTATATAAATTTGAAATCAAAAATTTATCTGAAAAAAGAGGAATTTAGTGTGACAACCTTTGTAAGTAGGAGGAGGGCTTATAAAGAGAAGATTAGGAAGTCCGAGCTTCATAAACGGGGTGGGCTTTCGACCTTTTGGTTTCCCGCCGTGGACACTCCGCCCACTTTTGGGTGTGGCTTACAAGTGGGAGGAACTTATAATTATTCTAACCGTATAGGCACGGGTCGAAAGGCTGGTTAATTGAAAAAGCGCGGCAAATTTCACACACAATCGGGTTTCTGAATTTTTTCTTCCACAACGTCGCTCGCTCCTTGCACCTAGAAAAATGCCGTGTTTAATCGGCCATACGGCAGCCCAAGCATTTATTTCACATTCATTTGATTAACGAGAACACACCATGCTAATTGCTACGGTATGGCCGAATAAATAAGGCAGTCTTTGTATTCTCCATCAAGGCGGGATCAGTCGCAAACTAGGAGTTGTCTCTTTCAAGAATGCCAATAAAATTCCCAATCGTGTGGGCAAGGGCGAAAGAATGAACAGAATAGCATGAAGCATCAGTTAGCTTAAAAAGACACATCAAATTTGACACACAATTGGGTTTCTGATCGTTTTTTTCTTTCATTCAAATTTCGCGCGCTCCTTGCACCCTGAAAAAAGCTGCCATGTTCACTCGGCCATTCCGTAGTATACAATTTCAGAAGAAAAAATCAGTGCTTTCTTTTTATCATTTTTCACAACATAAAAGTTTGTCCAAGAAGTAGGATCGGAAGTGTCGAATAATGACAAAAAAATGAATCACAAAGAATAATTTTAGGATGAAAAATATGAGGTTTGGAAAACGCCAAAAGATTAGCTTAGCAGTAGCTTTAGCAGTTGTTAGCGCTGTTCACGGCGTTGCGAGACCGCTGTCAACAAAGCGCATTTATCGGCATTCAACTTTTCAATAGTCTTCTCCGTCGTGGCATTCAGCCGATAGTGCTCGTGCTTTGGTGCGCCATAGCGGCGCCAAATCATGCCAGCCTTTGCTGGTGGCTTCCTGGAAAACAATCCAGAAAAACATGACATGTCAAAGAGGCTGAGAAACGAAACCGGGGCGAGCGATCGAATCAAGCCGCCGCACTGCCCTGCGGCATACATGAATTGTACTTTCTAAAGGGGCATTCATGAAGCAGCATTTAGTGACTGCGTAAACGCGTCACCTAATACTGCTTCATGAATGCGCTTTGTTTTAAAAAAGACAGTAGTTCGACAGAGCTCCGACTGGTGTTAATCAATATCGACGGCACGGTGTCGCTAATTATGGGATGTCCTTTTGACTGTGAAATCGACTTAAAAAATCTACATATCGAAAGAAACGTCCTTGTGGTGTCTCACCCTGTTCTAGCGAACGTTGACCAAATCTGAATGATTCGACGTGAGAACTGCGCTTCGGATTTCGAATTCGGTTCGTATTTTTCTGGTTGTCGCAGCGGGCCGCCAAAGGCGTACTCGATCTCATAGCCGTGCATTACGCCCATCCATTTTGGCCACGGGTTCGCTTTGGACCTCGAAAAGCGCAAAAAAAACCTGTCTAATTCAGCATTTGAAGCAACCAAACAATGACTGTGTCACGACGGTTGCATTACTCAATCATGCACTTGAGTGCAGTGCAATTGGATGGTGGTTGTCGTTTGAAGGGTTGCAGAAAAAAAAGATGCCACAAAAAGGCAAAAGCTGAGAAAAAAACGTTAGCTAGTTAAAACGTAGAAAACGTTAGTTTCTTCTTTAAAAAAACACGTTTTACACACGTCTTGACAAGCGATCTGATTCTTAGATTTTGCTTGCCAGAAATAGAAAAATCTTGCAGAAACTGTGCAAAATTCTTGCGTTCTCCACTCACCGCTGTGCGAACTGATACATGTACACCGCACTGTTGTTGTCGGCAGCCAGCCGCTGCGCAAAGCGGAACACGTCGCACGCGAAGAACTGGTCGCCGAGCATGCTGCCGACGGCGTCACGCATTGCGCTCGACGCCGCGCAACCGTTCGGTGATACGGAGTTTTCTGTGTACCTATATATTTTAGTTAGTACCGATTTTGAGTGCGTTACCTATATTCTGAGTGTGTACCAATTTTGAGTGCACCTGCTTTGGTGCGTGCCCGATTCTGAGTGTGTACCAAACCAAGTGAGTACACCGATTTTGAGTGCACCTGTTTTTGAGTGCATGTTTCAAAGTTCTAAGCCGTTTCAAAAGATCGCACTCGATCTGCTGAAAGTCGGCAAAGACAAACAAGACAATGATTACGTATTAGTAATCACATGTCTTTTTACCAAGTGGCCAGAAGTTTACTTGGTCAAAGATCAGACAGCGAGCACGTGTATTCGCTGCCTGACTGATTATATCTGCCGGTTTGGTAAACCGACAGAAATGATTTCCGATAACGGAACTCAGTTTGTGTCTGCAGAAATGAAACAATTCTGCAAGACAGAGGGGATATTTCAGAAGCTAACAGCTCCTTATCACCCTCAGAGTAATCCAACTGAGAGAAATCATCAGTGGATACTCGCTTCACTAGCGAAAGAGTGCGACAACCCAGCCAACTGGGCGGCGCACCTTTCAAAAGTGTTATACAATTATCGTACCTCCGTGCATAGTAGCACAGGGTGTACGCCATGGGTACTCGTTTATGGCCGAGATCCGCCATTTCCGAGTACAGACATATTCAATCGGATACCCGATGAATATAATGAGGACCTCCCCACAAAGGAGGCCCTCCAATTGAAGCAGCATGAAGCTACTGAAATAGCTGCCCGTAATATACGGAAAGCTCATAAAGCCAGTAAACAGGCTTACGACAAACGCAAGGGCAAAGACCCTGCAGTTCGTCAAGGCAATCGCGTATTCAGAAGATACGCGTTGCGAGATGCAAAGACAAGGAAGTTGAGAAGGCAATTTCTGGGGCCTTTTCGACTCATCTTCCTGTCAAAACAGGGCGCAGCGTACCTGCTACCTGTTCATAAACCAGATGAAAAGCCAATTCTCTGCAATGTGCAGGAACTGTCTTATTGTTACGACCAGTTCCCAGATAAATATTTCTGGGACGGGAAGAAAGAATACCGGTTCAAACCGAACTGGTGTTCTGAACAACGTACCATCAGGATTCCCGAGGCAATATTGGCAAAAATACCTGCCAAAATGCTCGAAAACCCTGCGGAAACGCCTACGAGGCGTTTGCCCAGGCGAAATCCAGCCGAACAATCGACTGGATAGTTAGACAAAAGAAGGGCAGACAAAATTTTGCCTGCACTTCTATTCAGTCAGGAGAAACCGATAGGTCGCTCCTGACGTCCGAAAATCCTCAGCCAAATAGTTAGCTGATGGATAATAAAGAAATAGAAGTTGAACTACAGCAATTCTGTAGTTTTAGCTTCCACATCTTTCGAAAAAGAGAACGTGAGGTGACATGCACCCCACAATTCTCATTCGCCTGAAGCGGTTGTGAAACAACCACCCAGCTTCAGTGAAAGGAGGTACACAAAATGAATTGTGTTCCCTCTCATTTCACTGGGAAGTGAGGGAAATTAAATTTTCCTAACTACCCCAGAAATAGAGGTGACTGAAGGTTCAGCCACGTCTGAAATTGAGTGAAAATTGAGCCACAGAATTAACTGTGAGCTCAAATTTTCTAAGACAGAATGTTAACGAGCGGCAGGACCGCTCGATAACAATGTCATCTCTCGAGCTGATTACGGCCAACATGTGGCCACACTCGTGCTCGAGAGAATCAAGCAAAAATGAAATGTACCAATTTTGAGTGCAGTTGCTTTGAATACGTGCCAATTCTGAGTGTGTACCAAGTGAGTACACCGATTTTGAGTGTACCTGTAATGAGTGTTTAGCATGTATAGATATCACATCACACGCGCACACGCACTCAAAACGACAAAAGCCTAAAAATACAAAAGCGGTAACAAAACCATATCTTACATTAGTGTTGCGTTTCTAACCACTTCCGGTGGCTGGTAGCTGCCGAGTGTCGCGTTGGCCGATGTCAAATATGTCGGACAATCGATCAATGCGGCGTTCATGTCGCTGTTTGCGTCCAATGTATGATTGAAGTTGAAAGCCGTAGGAAAGTTATACGGCAGCCAAAACGTCCCTTCTTCGGTTACGGTGCCGACCAAAATCGGTACCTGATTTATAATAAAATGATTATTACCGTAAAGTCTAGCATATAAGTTCCTCCCATGATCCAAATGTCACACGACGGGAAATCAAAGAAATTCAAAATTTTCACTTGGTCGAAATCCCAACCAACCCCGTTTCGTAATGCCCGCACTTTCTCATCTTCGCTTTATAAGACCTCCTCCCACTTGTATAAGGTTGTCACACAAAGTTCTACTTTTTGCAGCAATTTTTGATTTTCAAAATTATACAAGGAGACCTTGTATGCAAGACTTTGCGGTATTTAAAAATGATTCCATGCGTTTTTGTAGCGTGAAAAGACAGCCTTTTCAGATAAAACGTTACCTTTTTATAGTTGCTATCAAGCAACATTTGATAAACATCGTTCGGAAAGAAGCGCCCGTCATAGTTCACCGGTACAAATGGAAACTCCATGATGCGCATTCTGCTCCACAAACCATCCGTTGCAGCCTGTGCGACAGACAAACACATTGAGAAATTATCGCTACATTTGACTACACCGTGTATTGATCGACCCCGCTTTGCGGTGGGATACGGTAAGTCTCTTTTTTTGTTGCAACGTGCAGCGCGGGGACCTTTGTTTGTCGTACTGACGAGCCTGGTGGCCCGCGCTGTGGTACACGCCTACCAGAGGCGAAACGGCAAGAAACACCTGGCGCTTCTTTTTTAAAACGCACGCGCACCTCGCATCCGCATGCTCATGCTCATGATCCACTAGCGCGCGTGCACACGCTCCGGTCTCAACAAAAACTTGTTAAAAACGCAATTGTTCTGACATCTTCATTCTTGAAAAGGCTTGGCTTAGGTTAGGATTAGGTTAGGATCAGCATTGGCTTAAAATTAGGCTTTAGGATTAAGATTTGATTTAGGTCCGTTTAAGCAATGTCCGACACCGAGCGTGTTTTACTTGAAGCGGATTTTAGAAAAGAAGGGCTTGCACTATAGTTTACAATACACATCCATCAAACCTGAATCTCCTGCGCTGGTTTCTCGCACAGACAGTTGACGGTGTCTGCGATCGGCTCCGAAGGGCAGTTCACTTCCTCCAGGAACCAACGCGACCGCTGCAGCATCGTTCGTTTCGACGCCACCGCCCACGTGTTCAGCACGGTGCCCGATTGCAGAATGGCGTTTCGGAAAAGCGAGCGCTTCGTTGGCGACACCAGATGCGCCGCTACCGACGCCGCGCCGGCCGATTCGCCGAACAGGGTGACCTTGTTCTTGTCGCCCTTGAACGCGTGCACGTTCTCGTGGATCCATTCCAGCGCCAGCTGCTGGTCGAGCAGGCCCATGTTGCCCGGGGCGTCCGTTGAGTTGAGGTACAGAAAACCGAACGGACCGAGACTGCAGTGTGAAGTTTTTGTTTTTGAAAAACATACATATGCCTTTGCTGAATTGTGGCGAAATTGAGTGATTTGATTGATTGATTGATTGATTGATTGATTATTTTACTTGTAAGTGTCAGGCATAATGTATGTGCACAAAGAAATCCATTTTCCAAACCAGCAGAGCCGGGCCAATGTTTGATTTGAAACCCCAAAACTGACAAAAAGACACCTTACCGGTAGTTGATGTTGATCACAATCACTCCCGCCTCCGCTGCCAGTGCCTCACCATTGTACACGTCCAACGACGGACTGCCACTGAAGAATCCACCGCCAAAGATCCAAACCATCACGGTTCCGTCGAATTTTTTATTGTTAACCGGAACCCAAATGTTCATGTTCAGGCAGTCCTCGGTCATTTCTGTCGGCGAATTCCACATTTCCGACCCATAGAAGCCTGGTAAAAACTAAAGTGTGCAAAAATTGAAATGCGACCGATTTATTTTGTTTCTGTATTTTCTGTTTCCAAACGTACAGACGATGAAAACCAGAGGAAAACACAAAAAAGGACGTTTAAGAAGAATTCAGTTTTGAAGTTTCTTATGCACAAGGTATGGCTCTGATTTGGCAAGCAAATATCACCGTTCATAATGTCAGTTTTTAGGTTTGTCGGATGCGGACTGACGCTGAGAGAGTGCTGGACAGTAAACGGCGCTTAAGCTAAGACCGCGGCGACCCTGGGCTCCGTGTCAGTTTGACCAGCCACCAAACTGCTTATTTCAGTTAACTTTGCTTGTTGCAAATCTATGCATGAACCACAAGCCGAACCGAAGCATGGCCGTCAATAATGTTTTTACGCCTTCGCACCCTTGTGGCCTGGTGGTAGCGCGTTAGACTGTTGCCTGTGCGTCCAGCGCGGATCGAGCCCCGCCGACGGGTGTTAGAGAAAACTCGATGGCGCCTCCTACTCATCGACGTTCTGTACGCTTTTCTGGGTTTTTAGCCTCCTGGCTAAAAAACATCGCCTTAAAATCCCCAACAACAACCAACCTGGAAACGTGCCGTCAACTGTGCCAATGCATGATCGTGCCAATCTGGTAGCATCAAACACTTTCTCTCCGCGCGGCCATTTCCGCAGCCTCTCGGGCGCCCTGAATCTCCGTTCGCCAATCGGTGCTTCGCCGTACGGCACACCAAAATAAGAGTGAACTTCACCCGATTGCCCGTTGTCGTACGATGGTCGAGTTTTGCCGAACATTTTGCCGGACTTCACCGTCACTTCCGGTCGTTTCTCTTGGCAACGCGTCGCCGTTAGCAAATGCAACAGAAATGTTAATTGAATGTATTGCATTACGGTCGGTGGATGTTGGCACGGATATGCTTTCTTATGTTCCTGCAATGCTGAAGGAACGAACAGTACTGTAGGTGTGTTTTTTGGGGAGGAGGGGAGAGGTGATTTAGAAACGCCACATGAATTCGCGATCCGCATTTGAATCTGTAACTCGATGAAGCTTGCTAAAGATTGTTGTTTTAAAACTCCAAAGTCATCAAATCTGTTGCTGTTTCATTTTATTCTGATATTTTACACAGGCTTTAATTGTTAAAAACAGTCTCCATTCTTCGTTCAAGGAAATAAATTCTCTTGCTGAAAAACAACAAATGGCAAAGAAACGTGTACTTGCTTGCCGTTTGTGCATTTTGATGGAAGAAGAAACTAGTTATGATCTTATATTTTTAAAGTCTCCCCAAGTTCAACACTTCACAACACAATCCAACCAATCGTGTGTTGGGCAGTTGTAGTACAGGGTGGGACAAAAAAAAAAGGTTCCATTTTCAAACTGCTGTCACTGGCTGGTGTTTCAATATTATGAGCTAAAAATTTCGGCATTGATAAAACATGTGATGCCATTTTTCTGACAAAATTTTTATCCAGTTTGGTCCAGTAGATTCAGTTTTACAGCACAATGTTTAAAAATTCCCAAATTTTCAAAAAAAACGGAGATTTTTAACCAAGAATTTCACAACGAATCATTGCTCATAGACATCCAAATCATCCAAATCATCATGGTTCGGGACAGGCCAAATTCCAAACTGGCTCGCCTCGTCGATTTTGCTGCGCGTGAACATTGCGACCACAGTGTCTTTGAATGCAGCAGCAATCGATGGTCGACCGGATCCACTCTTTCGGTAAAACACGTTGCCATGCTCAAACAGATTGGACACAAAAGAACGGACATCCTGGTTGGCGAATCCTCGTGGCGACCCAAATTGAATTTTACGCGAAACTGGCGAGTCACTGCAGAAAAACGTTCAGATTGCTCCCACCAGATCGCACACCAGACCCGTTGTTCTGCTGTCCACTTAACCATGACGAAACTGCAGAAAACTGAAACTGAAACACTGTTTTTAATCAAACCGCAAAAAAACTATTAAAAAACAATTTAACAGACAGAGCAACACACAAAACAAAAAGTCAACTGAACAATTCTTTCTGTCGCAGTCGCATGGCTGCTGACTCGAGTCCGTTGAGAAACATCAGAATTTCGCTTGAGCTGCTCAAATGCAATTCAAGTGTGAGACCTTTCCATTCTGAGCGCATGATTTGAAATATCAATACCCCGGGTATCCAAAAAGACCCATTTGTCACCTTCGCAACAGTTTCAAAATTGAATCACTTTTCTTGATACTAATTTTTTCTTGCACTCATTTCAGTCAATTTGTGGATTTTTCGAGCTTTTTAGAAAATCTGATACAGTGAGCACTAGGAATTATATATCGGAAAAAAAGTTTGTCAGTAAAATGGCATCACAAGTTTTATCAGTGCTGAAAATTTCAGCTCATAATATTAAAACACCAGCCAGTGACAGCAGTTTAAAAATGGAACCTTTTTTTGGCCCACCCTGTACATGTTTATGCGTTATTCTTAGCAAGGAGAAGGAAACAACGAAACAGTTTTTTTCGGAAAAAAATGGCTTTTTTTAAATTCGATTTGCTCGACTAAAAAGGCCGCTTTATATGTCAGTTTTTTCAATTTCAATTTATGTGACAGATTTATATAACCCACCACACCAGCAATCGATTTAGAAAGGAAAGAAAAGATCAATTCAACTGCTTTCTTTCCTCATCAGTTTTCACATACATATTCACCAAAAAACTGTGGGAGTCGAGAAATGAGTCGGTTTGTAGTCAGCCAGTATACTAAACAAAAGAAATCTGACAGTCAAACCAACCACACCTGAAACACACACAACACAAACACACACACACAGCTGGGAAGGACTTCAGGAACTAAAAGATCTTCAAAATACCCGTCAACATCAGCTGGCCAGCAAATTACTTTTGCAGAAATCCTCGCTCTTCTTCTGCCGGTAACAAGTTCAAAATCTCAGTGTAAACAAAGTCACCTGGTGTAAACTGGTGTGTGTTCACAAAAAAACTGCACGCTGTCGTTTGGTGTGTATTTGCTTAACAGCAAAACATATTATTATTTTTTGTGGCAACTTGAAACACCGCGCATACAGAAATGCAAATGCAACTGAGCAGACAGATGGGTATCTTGGAAAAGTTGCCCTTCTCAGTTTTCGGGCACTGTCGCCTTGGTTTCTGCTTTTAAAGATCAACCAGTTCTGTGTGTATGTGTCACCACTCCGGTGAAAAAAAGTGTTCACATTTGAGTGGCTCCTGGCTGAACTTTTTCCTAAAAACGCATTTACTGCGCAAAATGACGCATTTTCGACTTTGTGGTGTTTTCTGTCAACAAGAAGAACATTTTAGTTTGCTGTTGTTGTCGCTTAGTCCCAGCCGCGAAAATACACAGTTTTTTCATTAAAAAATGCAACGAAAATCGCTTTGCAGAAAAGGTGAATTTCAAGTTGAAACCGGTTGACCAAAGTTCCAATGTCAAATCTTAATTTCTCTCGCTGTCTCGAGCAGTGTGCAAATATTGCACATTTTAGTGTATGTCTTGTTGGAAAAATCTATAAGAATATCTTGCTTCGTTCGTGATTGATATTGCGCAATTATGATATCGAGTTTTGATAACAACCCAAAACAAATAGAGTTTGAGTTTGAAATCATATCGAATATCGGCTAGCCAACCAACCAGAGTACATCAGCAGCTTTGCATTCCAGAGACGCGACAAATTCCCCCGCCGTCGAAAAAATGGCCCGACCATTCAACAGAGCAGTATTTCTGACCAGTATTTGCTTTGCGCTCGTCCACGGCCAGGACGAGGTCGAGAAACAGCTGGAGTCGTTCGACGAGTTCTCCGAGCTGGCGCTGGACGAATACAAACATCTGCAGTTTCTGTCACAGCGGCAGGCGATCTGCGACACGGCGCTATTCGACCGACGAAACGAGACGCTCTCTGATCCGACTCTAGTGGCAGCCTGGATAAAATGGGCGAAAAAAGAGAAGACGAGACTGGGAGAGTTGACCTGGAATGGGTTCCCGTATGGTGACACGTCGTTCGTCTGCCCGATTGGCATACCGGTCTGCATTGGTGGATTTGTTTTTTTTTTGATTTTTGGTCGTATATCCAGTTTACTGTGCATTACAACATTTTCTACTGTTGTTAGCCATCTGAATGGCAACATTATACAATTTCCACTCTGAGTGTGTTTGTCAAGCGTCTATGCGTTTGTTTTTGGGTGACCAAGTCACGACTGAAAAACGAGAAAACACGTTCATCAGTTGTACCTGAGAAATTCGCTCTCAACATTTGTTGACCCATATACTTTTTGGTCACTCTAATTTTGCGAAACAATATTTCACTACACTCCACAAATCAAAATAAGAAAAAAAGAGACTGAAACAAAATATGACCCGAAGCGGTTTTCCGCGCATAATCATACAAACACACCGCAAGAACACACAAACTTACAGATCTTTGAAGAAACCTGAAATAGAAAATTAAAAAAAAACCAAGATATTGAAAAAAAATCTTCGCGCAGTACGGTCCGCGCGCCGCCTCCGTGCACCAGCTGCACCCCGCCGACGTCGACATCGTCGCCGCCATCGGCAGCTCGCAGATCGACGGCGTCAACATGGACTGCACGGACGTCTCGTGTCTCTACCGCCGGCAGGCGCCCGACGCCGCGTTCGCCACGGGCGTCAACGGTACGCTGAACGAGCTCGTGACGCTGGCGCACATCCTGCAGCACTTCAATCGTTACGTGGTCGTCGTCGACGAGCGCACGCACGTCGACCGCACGCTGCACCACCGCGGCACGTACGTCGCGCAGGACGCCGCGAAACGCAATCTGTGCGCCGATTTGCCGCGCCAGGCGCAGGTGAGAGAGTGATTTTCTGGTGATTTTCTGGGGTCGGTCGATGCGCTCGGCCGCCCGTCCTCGGGCGGTTTCATGGAGACCGTTCCGCAGCGGGGTTCGAACTTTCCACCTACAGAACGGTAGACGAAAGCCCTACACCTGCGCTAGAGACGCGACATTGTAACTGCAGTCCAGAGAGTGCCGAAGTGTTCTAATTTGTCCGTGAATACACCGTCTAGTCCCCCACTGTTCCACCATCAGTGTTGAAGCATGAATATACAAAAAAACCACCGTACCATTCCAGGAGCTAATCGCCAAGATCCGCCGATTGCCAGACTGGCAACGGAAATGGAAACTAGTGACAATCGTGGTGGCGTGTCGCGAGCTCGAGTGCGTCTGTCACGGCCAGGAGGACGATAACGGCGAGGACTCGGTCGACATGGTGAAACGATTGGTAGGCTACGTGAATCAGACGCTCACGCTGCTGCAGGACAAGCTGCCGCGTACGTTGGTGAACCTGGTGCCGATGACCAGACGCGAATTGTGGCGCTCCATGTGGGCGGAGTCGGTGTTCTGCCAGAATTGGGCGAGCGAGTGCTTTAGGTGACCGATTTTTGGTTTTTTACGGTCACATTTCGTTGGTTGGTATAGACGACGCGCGCATG
Organism: Theristus sp. LFF4_11; assembly: GCA_030248135.1. Lineage (NCBI taxonomy): Eukaryota > Metazoa > Nematoda > Chromadorea > Monhysterida > Xyalidae > Theristus > Theristus sp. LFF4_11. The sequence continues at coordinate 37,474 of JASANC010003268.1, forward strand.
GTGATTGGTTGACGCGAAAAGCGCATCAAATTACGTCAGGCTCCACCTTTCTCGGGTATGAGATTATTCCAAGTCCCCAATTATTGGGAGGCTACTTTCACCAGGACTTCAAAGCATATACAGTCCATCTGGAGAATATCTGCAACATGACGCGAGCATGACGTGATGACCAACCAATCAGCGTTGAAAACACCTCATGATTAACCGCTGAGAGTTGCTATGACCAACCAATCTAGCGAGATTGACTGTAGTTTGCGTTATTCACTGTTAATGACGGGGAAAGTACGAGTCTGATCGAAATACCATTTTTGCTCTTTTGGTTGATTTCTTTCGATTATGTATTGTGATTTCACCCAACGAGCCAAATACACGGCGAATATTCTCATCTTGTCCCCCCCGTTCTTTTTCAGCACGCCCGAATGGTCGACTGCGGTCTCGCAATTCGACGTCAGCGTCAAGGCGCTACTCGACTGGGACCAGTACGACCAACGCAAGAATTTCACTGTCGTACTGCAGCCGATCTTCGACGGCGCCATCGCGGGCGTCACCGACGCGCCGCTGTTGACGCCCGACTGCGAGCATCTGACGCGCCCGGCGCACTCGATGGTATTGTGGATTTATTCAAACGTGTCCACACTAAAATGACGTCATTTGCTTTAAAAACACCCGTTTGCCAGAGTGCAGGCACTAAAATGTCAGTTTGTGGTGTGACTGACTGATTCGACATTCACCATTTGTTGATGGGAACAAATTGGCTAAACGGAAAGTCTGGTTTGCTGTGAACGAAAAGCGCATGTTTGTCGGCACATGACGTCATTTCAGTGGAACACGTTTGAAAAAATATGTCATACCGTATGTTTGTTGTGAAACCTGTTACACTTTTTGCAAAATATATACAAGCTCGCGAACGAAAAATAATGGAAAGGAATCGAAGTTGGCATGAGAGAATATGGATTTAACGGACAAATAAAATGTTTGTTTTCAACTTAAAAGTCCGCTACGCGTTGCGCAGAAAGCACGCATCACGTGATCACCAATCAATCACCAATCAATCAGCGGATTGTCTACAATTTAGAGTTCCACTCTATTGCAATATGCAGTTATACAATATGTATTATATGGAAGACTTTACGGTAAATGGATGCATTATAAAGTTGTACAGGTCGCTCGCTCGCTCTGGAACTCGATGCTGGCGCCCGTCGGTCGCCAGCGCCCGTTCGACGGTCGTCTCAGCCCGCTGAACTGCCCACGCTCGAACTGCCCGTTTCTGACGACCCGCAAGAACAACCGCGACTGCGTCGACACGATCAAGACGCGATTCGACACGGAGGACCACGTGAAACGCGCCAATTACATGGCGTTTCTGGCGGCCAGTCGCGCGGCGGCGCTGCGGTCGCCCGTCGCCGTCGCTCATTGGTGGACTGCGGTCGTCGCGGTGACGCTGGCACTGGTCGGTCGATGAACACCGATAGATACAATGTACGCTATATAGTATTGTGGATTTATTCAAACGTGTCCGGACTAACATGACGTCATTTGCTATAAAAACGCCCGTTTGTCAATAGTACAGACACTAAAATTTTTCAGTTTTGGTGTGACTGATTCGACATTCACCATTTGTTTACGGGAAGAAATTGGCTAAACGGATAGTCTGGCATGCTGTGAACGGCAAGCGCATGTTTTGCGGCACATGACGTCATTTCAGTGGGACACGTTTGAAAAAATAAGTCATATTATGTTTGCTTGAACGTGTCACGTTTTTGTTTCGCGCACTATAGAGCGCGCTCGCGAAAGAAGTGGATGAAACAATAAATGAATTTAACCGTAAATAGAGTGTTTGACTTTCAACCAAACCCGATACATTCCGCTCTTCTTGGTGTAATTCAATGGTTCGCGTGCGAAAAAGTGACAGGTTTAAAAAAACATGGTGTTACAGTACTATGTAGTTACTTGCTGCCATGATGTTTTCAAGTTTTTTTGTTGAAAACACACCGCGTGCGTGGTGTCTGTTCTGCGTGCGAGTTTTGTTTCGTTGGGCACCTTTTAATTTTGTGATTTATGTAGAGTTTTGTTTTCCGCCAAAATGACGGATTGAGACGGCATTTCGGTTTTCAAAAGTTTTTTCATAAGTTCCGAACCTCTAGTTTTTTCCTTGTCTGGATTCTTTGGTAATATTTGAACGGGCGATATATTCGGGTGAACATGATAGAAAATAAAAAAAGAAAAATTTTTGGTGCGTTTTTTTTCTTGCTGGAATGCGTTTCTGAGAACAACAGCTTGTTTTTAGACAAATTCTTTGACTTTTCGCTGAAAAAATATCAAAGGAATTTTAGACTTCTCAAGCTTATTGTCAGTCCATGTAGCTGATAGCGAGTTTTTCATGCAAACAGCCTTTATTACAAACGTGAAATGCATTTTTTGCACCAGCTAGAAAAAACTCAAGAAAAAATTCAACAAAAAAACATTTAATATGGCATCAAACTTGTGTTGATAAGAAAAATGAACAGAGTTGTTGTAAGTACAGTTGTTCTGCAGTTACTGATTGGGCTTTCAATAAACAAAAGCCGACGTTTTTAACCAAAAAAAGCAGACAAGTTTGCCGAAATTGCTTTTTTGTTGCATTGCCACGTGAGAAAATTACTTTGTTTTTGATAGGATGCCTGTCATTGTGTTACCTCGCATCCAATTCGCTCATCATTTATTTACGAAAAGTCTGCGGTCTCTGCCTGTCAGCGTGAATATTTGGCTCCAAAATATATTCTTCCAGTAATTTCAGTTTTCTTTTCATTCGAGTTTCTCCCGGAAACAAAAGAATTATTGCGCATCATAATGGCTGCACAGGACATGTTATCGTGTTTCTAAAAAAGCACGAAGCACTCCGCATATAACAAAGAAACAAACGAAATATAACAAAGTAAAGAAAACAAACGAACACCAACACTACCGCCGCACGGCAATGTCGAAGACGGCGTCAACGTTGGCGTTGTTGACGTCGGACAAACAGCCGAACAAGACGTCCTCAGAGAACGCGCTGTATAAAAAAACGAAACTGCCACCGCCGCAGACGCCTCTGCAGCTGCTCGACTGGCTTGAACGCAACTGGGTTCGGCTTTTTTGGCTTGATTGAATGGACGGACACACGCTGATTGGGTGCTGCGTGTTACTCACGCCCGAAAAATGACGTTTCGTTGTCTAGTTCCGGCAAGGAATATCGAGAGGAAGGGGTGATGTCCTTGGCCGAGGGCGCTATTCCTCGGCTAGGCTTCCGAAGTATCGGATTTTTTAGCCTCTGGGCAGCCCGCCCAAGCCTCATTAATTTCGCCTCAAAGAATTTCCCAAGTTGCGTTTGTAAACAGTGCGTTTTGATTGCTTTGTTGCAGCATCACGTGCCGCGATACTTTCGACGCCTCACTACCCTGCGAGTACAGGTTGATGTCATTCCAAGACCGCAGGAAATCAATGGCATTCAAATCACATACAGTTGGTGGATTTTTTCAATTCTCCATTCTTTTTTAGCGACTTGCAGTTGGTGCGTTTTTATCGGACTCGCTGCACCTCAAGATCGGATAGTTTTGGACCTCTCTTCAGGCCGGCTTGGTTTTGGACTTCTTTTCGGACCCCTGTGCGGACGGGACTTAGTTCTTTCTTAGTTAATTTAAATTCGGTTAGTTCTCGAGTTCGAACCGTCCGGGCCTGGTTCTATAACCTCCGAATCGACTGGATTTAGTTTTGTACCTCTGTTCGGAACGGACCTGGGATATCGCTATTTGAATTGGACCTGCTTTTGGACCTCTCTTTCAATCCAGTCGCTTTTGGACCTCTGTTTGCAGCTGATTTCGTTTCGGACCACTGTTGCGTCCTCTCTTTGGACCTGAAGTCGTGTTTTTTTTTCATTTAGTCTGACCTTCTTTAAGATACCTGTAGTTTTAAAAAATTTGAACGTTGCTTTCATGATCCCACTCTTGTCTCAATTTCAGACAAGCTAGCTTACGCCGTGGCGATTACCGACTATAAAGCGCGCGGCGTTCGAGACCACGGTTTCCTGAAGGGAGATCGCTTTCATGTCATTGATGAAAGGTGATGAGCAAATGGTGCAGCTGCATTGCATATCATGTTGCTTTGTGTTGGCTGTATGCAGACTGAGTTTGTATTGTGGATTTATTCAAACGTGTCCGGACTAAAATGACGTCATTTGCTTTAAAAACGCCCGTTTGTCAAAGTACAGGCACTAAAATGTCAGTTTGGTGTGACTGATTTGACATTCACCATTTGTTTACGGGAAGAAATCGGCTAAACGGAAAGTCTGGTTTGCTGCGAACGGCAGGCGCATGTTTGGTGGCACATGACGTCATTTCAGTTGGACACGTTTAAAAAATAGGTCATACCCGATATCAAGAAAAGTGAAAAAGGGCATTATTTTTTTAGCCAAAGCGCTGATTGGACGTACGTCTCGCAGGTGGACAATGAGTGGTTGGCGTACATTCCAAACAAGCGGGTGGTAAAGATTGAGTCGAAATCAAGGTGAGATAAAACGCGCTCTTTCATTATTCAACAATAGAACGCCCACACAGTGTGTGGGGAAAACCGTTTTGAACAAAGTCCACTCAATCATGTTCAACGCGACGATTTTTTGAACAAATAAAAGACATGAATGACATCATTTTTTTCAAAAAGTTGAATGACGATTCAGCAAAAAACCGCGTGACAATCCGTTTCTTTTGGCTCACCCGTTTTTTTGTGCAGTAACGTTTCAGCAAATTCTTGCTGAAAAATGCAAGAATTTCAACCAGAAATTCAGCTTCCTCCATTCTAGCTGGTGTGCGGGCAAAATCTCGCGCCAAGAAGCGGAGATTTTGTTGTCGACAATCAATTTGCCAGTCGGCACGTATGTCGTGCGGGAACGAAAACACAACAGCGGTAAGCAATAACAACGGGTATGTAATGCCTCCAAATTTCCATCATTCCCGTTCATTAGTCCCGCTTTGGATTGCTCAGATGGAATTGGCCTGACAAATTTTTTATCACGCCCATCCAGAGGCGGTGTGGAATTGAACTTTTCGGTTTCTATTTTTTATTGATTTTTTTCCCGGCGGCAGATTTTTATCATCGACTCTTTTTCTATAAAAAAATCACACAGGCGAATTCGCGCTGACGATACGACTGGAGACCAGCGAACGACATGTGCACGTGAAACACTATGAGATCACGTTCGCAAAGGGCGGCTTCGTCCGTCTCGGCCACACGGGCAGGAAGTTCGCAACGATTCCAATGATGCTCTTGCACTACAGAGGTACAGTACAACGTCGGTTTCTATGATCTTTGATATTGGCGCCGAGACTCAATACGCGCATATAGAGAGGCAAACAGTTTCATGCATGACGCGCGGGAATTCAAAAGTGGCAAAGTGATCCGAGTTCCCTGAATAGTTGCATATGTCACTGAGTTGGACTGTACGGAATGGATGATTAAACATGGCAGCTTTTTTCAGGGTGCAAGGAGGGCGCAAAATTTGAATAAAAAAGAAAGCCATTCAACAACCTAATTGTGTGTCCAATTTGACGTGTTTTTTTAACTAATTTTATTCTTCGTGCTATTCTGTTCATTCTTTCTCCCTTGCACACATGGCTAGGAATAATCTTGGCATTTTTGAAAGAGACAACTCCTAGTCTGCGACTAATCCCGCCTTGAGGGAGAATACAAGGAGACTGCCGTATTTACTCAGCCATACCATAGAGTTTTTGACAGTGTGCCACTTTCTGTTCCGCAGCCGGCAATGGTGACCACGGCCTGTGCTGTCCGTTAACAGTGCCATTACCGGAGCTGATTCCGGCGTGCATCTACACGAGCACGAACACGCAGCTGATCACGCACGCGACCACACTCGACCCGGTGCGAATCAAGATGCGCGACAGCGATCTGATCGGCGAGGGCGCGTTCTCGAAAGTGTTCAAAGGTTATACACTCACGGTTTTGCTTTTCTTCTTCTTCTCCATTCGTCTGTTTTATCTAATATCAATTTTTTTTAAAGTTCTGCGACTGAATGCGTGTGCAGACGTGAAAAGAAAACTAGTTTCAATATTTATTTTGCAATTCAAAGTCGCCTAAGTGACTCGGCCCTACGTAGGGGACTCGGATCACTTTGCCGATTTTGAATTCCCGCGTACTGCATGCAACTGTTTACCTGTCTATGGACGCATTGAGTTGCGGGACGAAAATAAAAGATCATAGCTACATACACGCGCAAAATCACAGTGTTCTGAGCTGAAAAACAAAATTGCAGTGTGTGCGTGGTGGTGGTGATGTCTTTTTGGTGATTTTTGGTATTGGCTCAAATATTCACACAGAAAGCGCCAATCGGCATTCGGTGTGTGTTTTCGTTTCGATCTTTTTTTGTCTTCAGGTCGTTTGAAAAAAGAAACCTGGGGTGGCGCCGTGAAAGTGGCCGTGAAAAGGCTGGCGCACAAAGAGGGTGAGGACATACGGCCGATCGAGCAAATCCAGGTTAATAGGGGGCCACAAAATAACTACTGATTGGTTGCATTTGAGTTTAAGAAAAAAAAAACAACCAATCAAGGTGCAACCAGTTAGCTTGCTGCAGTGGAAACCGCTTGAATAAGTTTCTCGTTCGTTGACTATAGTTTCTTCAAAATCATCAAATTAGTCAATTTTGGGCATTCAGGTAGGCAGTTGGGTGAACCCAGTTCACCCGTTCCGTCTATTTTTAAGCGCATTTTCAAAAAATAATTGACTCACATTTTTAAAACAAGAAAACCACACATTGAAAAAGGCATTATTGTCTGAACAGCGTGCCAAAAATGAACAGAAAGAGACGTTCGAACGCCAAGCAAAATGCTTCTAACTGAAAAAAGTTGGTTTTCAAAACAACACAAAAATTTGCTCCAACCAAAACAGGAGGTTCACATCCAAGTGCTCTGCTCGCACAATCACATCGTTCGTCTGTTTGGCGTCTGCACCACTGAAAAGGAGCATTGGATCGTCACGGAGCGGCTCCAGGGAAACGTTCGCGATTTACTTCGGAACTATCCGCATCGCATTGCAACCTGTGTACTGATCGACATTGCAAAACAGGTATTATCATTTGGGGGGGGGCATTGCGATATGAATGCGTTTGCAGACGTAGAAGGGAAACTACTTGCAATCTTTATGTGGCAATTCAAAATAGCCCAAGTGACCCGGCCCCATTCAGTCGATTTGGATGACTTTGCCAATTTTGAATTTTCGCGTCACGCATGAAACTGTTTACCGATCAATGCGCGCGCTCAGTCTCCTCGGGAGCAAACAAAAACGATAATTCATGCGGATGCGCGAGCGAGTATAAGGTTTCCTTTCATAAATTTGAAAATAAAAATTTTCTGAAAAAAAGTGGAATTTTGTGTGACAACCTTATAGGTGGGAGGAGGTCTTATAAACGGGGTGGGATTTCGACCAAGTCAAACATTTTTATTTTTTGGTGGGCGGGTTTTATAAGGGGTAGGAATTTTATATGCAAGACTTTACGGTATTCGCAGGTGATCGACGCAATGATCTACCTGTCCATCAACAACATCATCCACTCCGATCTGGCGGCGCGCAATATTCTGTACTTTGACGTGACATTTGATGAAATTGGTCGCATCGAGCAAATTCTCGTGAAAGTCGCCGATTTTGGGCTGTCGAAAAAGATCGCGAACGCCTACTATGACTTTCGACATCGTAGTAAGCATCATTGTTCAGCGTCTGCAAATCGCATGACATTTTTTTCTCTAGATCGTAGTGAATAAGAACGCTTTTTGGTTTCTGTTTACGCGGCGAAAAACCGATCGAACATGAATTTAGGCGCGATTGCACGAATAGCGAGTCTCTCTGTTGCGCTGTACAAGCAGGCCACGAGGGAGGAAACTGAAACTGTACCCCATATTCAGCCGTTGAGGCTCATATATATGGGAGCAAATTTCCGAATGACTGATTTGATGATGCACCAACCAACAAATTATTAAGCAACCGCAATTCAAAGTTTAAAAATTTTAAAATAACGATTTTATAGCCGAGCAAACAAAGCTGCCGCTGCGGTGGATGCCGCCGGAAGTGTTGAATGATTCAATGATTCATTCAAAATCGGACCTCTGGTCGTTCGGCATTTTCATCATGGAGCTGACGAACAAAGGCAACGTACCGTATTTGGGTAAATTCGTTGGAAGAAAATATTTATTGTTTTTTTTGCACACCGCTGATTGGTTGCGTTTCAATTCTAGAAGCACGATGATTGGTCGCGCACTTTTATGGCGCGGCGGTTGGTGTGTGTGTGTTTGTGTGTGCTGCAAAAAATTCACGGGCTATTCTTTAGTGGTCTCCTCAATAATACATAATTCTTGCATCTATTCATGCAAATTTAATTTTTTTCAAAAAAACGCTATTATTTTTGTCGCTTTTTCTGTTTCCACGCCTTTTGTGCACAAATTAGTCAGCATCTCGCTGATTGGTTGCATATAGCGTTCTTCTGTTGTTCCAGACCAATGGCCAGACACGGAGGAAGGAGCCCCGGACGCCAGTATGCTGCTGGATTTCCTGAAAAACCGCAATCGACACTCAAAGCCGGAGTCTTGCCCGCAGCCACTCTACGAAATCATTCGTTGGGTAGGCTTGGCAGCTTTTTTGGCTGCATTTTTGCATTTTTTTCAGAGACACGCTGATTTGTTCATGATGGACATCTTTGTGGCCAATCAGCGGGGCAATAGGATTTATGGTACGTACTCTGAAACTACTGAAAACAATCGCTGGAATCATACCGGAACTTCTGGCACGAACTTATTTCTATCCGAGACGGGTTATTTTCAACGAGACGGAACAAATACGTTCTTTTGCAACAATAATGAAACACGCCGCTATGATTGGCTTGTTTATAACAGCTGTAGCCAAAAAAACAGGTCTGAAAACAAAACTGTAAAACTCCGAAAAACCGCTTGTTTTTCCGCTCAGAACTGCTGGCGGTACGCGGCGGAGGAGAGAATGCCGTTCGATCAGCTGGCCGAGGAGATTGAGCATATGGAGTTCGTGATGATGCGCGAGAACGAGGAGGATGACGACGACGAGGGAGAGGTGAGCGCGCTGAATCACGCGCTCGATAGAAGTTTTGTATGCTTGTGTAAACCTGTCACTCTTTGTCGCATAATACTGAGCTCGCGACCATTTTTTTGAATCATGATCGCAAGAAGAACGAATGTATCAGGTCTGGCTGGAAATCAACCCCATAACGCTGTCGCTGAACATGGTTTCCGTGCAAGTTCGATCTTGTGTTTCATTCGTTCGCGTGCGCTTTTGCATTCTGCGATAATGGTGGCAGGTTTGAACGAACATTGTATACAGTCACTGCGTACGTTTTGCAACTTTTTCGTCCACGTCGAATTATACTGTCACTTGTGTTTTCTCATATTTAGGAGTGCAATTGCGATGACGACCACGGACTGCTGCAAGAAGAGTCCGAAGATGAGATGGACGATGAGGAAGAGGAGCAAGATGAAGGCGTACAAGACTGCGACAACGAAGGTGAACGAGAAGATGACGGTGGCTCTGTTGAGGTAGCACCAAGTGACGTCGTCTCCTCGGGCACAATCAGTTTGCCGCCCGATGATCCGCAAAATTTGTTGGACATCTGAATTCCGTCGTTGTGTGTTGTATTTTGAGGTTGATGAGTCGATATTCGTATTAGATGTTTTAGCTGTTCTGTTGTACATTCTAAATCAAGTGTTGGGAAATCCTGCCCTCTGCTTACCACAACTGAATTTTTTTCTGTTCAATTTGACGCTGATTATATTCTGGCGAGCAATCCACGGCCGTTCCAATTAGTGTTGCCGCAGTTCACGGTTTCGGTATTGGTTTTTAGGTCAGGCCACGGTACGGTTTTCGATTCAGTTCAAAATCCATTAAAAATCTTCGGCACGGTTTCGGTTTCGGTTCGCCAAAAATACTCTCGGTTCGGCTCGGTAACGGTCATTTTCGATTACCGCGGCAACACTAGTTCCAATTCCTTGGTTGCATATAACGAAAAGAAACAAAACAAATCAAGCCATGTCAGTAAAATTGTGAAGACACTGTTGTTGCGATACGGTTCAGGATGTTGGTAAACCAGAACTGCCGAAACCCACTATGCGCATATTTATCAGCAAATTTTATATGTTTGCGAAAAAAGTTCAATTTCAGGAACATTTTACCGCTTCTACATGTATGCTGTTTGTGTTTCGGTTTATCATCACACTTTTTTTCCAACTGACTGACCAGTTTCACGCTCACACATTATAAAGTCATAAAACAAAGAATATTGGACGTCAAGAAAATTTGGAAAAGATGATATTTCATGCCGTTTGATTCTGTGATAAGAGGTTTTACACAAACAAACACAAATTTACAGCTACAAGTTGTAGCCCACAACAACCATCGCATGTTTGTGCCACAAATTTTAGACAAGTGCTGTTTTTCTAAACGCACTGTGGTGTAGTCACGTTTTTTTTGAAATTGTATTGATAAAATTATTAGGCCATCTTGTTATGTGCACCGTGGGAATGAAAAAAATTCAGCCTTTTCTTTGCTATGATCAAAAATCGATCAGCTTTACATGTCTGAAATTCACAACTTTTGCGTTTCATTTGAACGCATATTCTAGACGCGTTCGCCCTGTGGTGTACCACGGAACCCGATTGCAACTCGTGCTTCGGATTACCATCGCTCTTGTAGTTTTCTTGTTTTAGAAAACTCTGAATTTTGACAAAAAAACTTAAAAAAATCAAAATAAAGTAGCAACGAAATGGAGGCGCTACACCTGTACGGTGTTCGATTCGAGGTTTGGCTGCAACAGTTGCTGTCCGGTTACGCTGATCACTTTCTCGACATCACGAAAGTCGGTGATCCGGATTTGTTGATTCTGTACTTGTTTCCGTTCGTGTCGGCGATCAATCGCCATCTGTTCATGCGCTTCGTGATGACTGCGGCGCTGTGCGACTTCTGCAATAATGTGCTAAAATGGTTTGGCTTTTTTTTGATTTTTTCTCTTGTTTTAGCACGGATTTGAGGCGAAACTGAAAAACACGTCGCGAAACACTCCCGAAACTGGTTTTTTCGTGAAGATGAGCTTTTGTCGCGGGACTTTTTCGTCGTGTGCTATTCTTGAAAAAGCAACAAAAAAGCGAGAGAACGGCTGAAGAAAGACACGAAGCTATTCAGTGGTCAAGTGGTCCAAGGCGCTCGTTCGGCTGTACACACCACAGAAGTGGGTTCGAATCCCACTCGAGTTGACAAACGTTTTTCCATTTGTGCGCTGGGTCTCTTTTTAAAATATCGACAAGTACGTGTGATTTTGTCTGGGATCAAGTGCCAAGTGGTCCTTGCAAAACGCATATACAGTAATCCGGCATGCGATGTTTTAGCGCGGGGGTCAACCAAGAAAAGCGTACAGAACAACGCCTTCGAGTGGAACGCCCATCGAGTTTTCTCCGTCATTAAGTGCCTATTATACACCCCTCGGCGGGGCTTGATCCTCCGAATGCACAGACAAGAGTCTAACGCGCTACCACCAGGCCATGAGCGTGGCATGCCAAAAGATGATTCCGAACGACACAACTGTTCCGCAACAAAACAGCTTTGTAGTTGTGGTTTTTCAGGACGCTCCATGGTGAACGCCCGTACTGGTGGGTGATCGAGAATCACGTGCAACCGGAGCAACATCAACTGAAACAATTCCGACTCACTTGCGAATCCGGACCAGGTGTGTACGAACAGCCTCCGTTTGTGGCTGCATTCCCTGAAAAAGCGAACGAATGTTCGCACGGAAAAGGGCGTGGAGAACGGCATATGCATGTCATTGTATTTTCATTTTCTCATGTATCGTATCGTATTATCTTCATGTATCGTTCATTTTCTTTCTCTCTCTCTCTTCTGCGCTTCCAGGCAGTCCAAGCGGTCATGCGATGATCACGTCATCGGTGTGGTTCATTCTCACCTACGCATACACGAATCACGCCGCTATTCGCAAGTCACGACTTGGGTGAATAATAATTTGAGTTTCAATTTTTCCCCCAGGAGTTTGCTCATCTCCCCTCATTATTGCTAGGTTACAGTGGATGTTTGAAACTCAGTAAAATGAAATAAAACACTTATCACTGGTCGCCAACTGACTTGTGTCCCTTTGTTTTTAAATTTTCTGAATATTTTCTTTAATTATCTAAAAATGCGTGAGACGCATATAAAAGGAGGAATATGGCCTTGTGTAAGCAGTGAAAGACTTGGCTCGACAACGCTTTTCAAGTATCTGATGTGGTACACACGGATAAAAGTACATAAGAGTCATATTTTTGCGCCGTTTATTTATGATTTCGGTTGCACATGGCAACCCTCGTACTTTGTATTGTAGACAAATGACCTTTCACATTTGCGGATTTCGGGCATTTAGCGACCACTAAAACTACTAAAATAACAATCAGACTTTAGCTCGCTGACACTGGTTTGTTCAGGACAAATTGTATCGCAGAAGCATTGCGCAACGCAAGGTCTCCTGTGGCAAAGGCAATGACTCACGGGACAGACGGTTTATCCTGCCACACTAGTTGAAGGTGACACCGGTAAAAAAGGTGAAAATCAACGGAAGACAACTCCTTTTTGTCACTGGTGCTGGTGTGTACACAGCGGTGCGTACGTTAACAACAACGAAAAAGCTACATGCAACAATGTTTTGCAATCTCTAATTTTTCTGTTTTTGCACAGAATTTACAGAATTTCCACATGGCGTGATTTTAGATTAAATCGAAGAGAACAATTAAAAAATAACTTCAAAGTTTTACGCTTTTCAGCAAAACGAAAACGAAAACGAAAACTTTCGGATTCGCTGCCCTCCGGGGATATAGCGACCGCAGGCCACCGAAACCGAAATCGGGCTAAGATCACTGGTGCCCCCAGGACAGAGCGGGGCTTAGAGGCTGCCCCCTCACATGCCGAGGGTATTGGTTCCACGGGATGGTGAGCCGTCCATTCCCCAATCCCACCGGAGTTTGGTACCTTCGGGTTTCCGGAATCGGTGGGGGGCGTGCTTCAAAAAACAAACAAACAAACGCGGCGCAAAAATATGACCCTTATGTACTTGTATCCGTGTGTACCACATCAGATACTTGAAAAGCGTTGTCGAGCCAAGTCTTTCACTGCTTACACAAGGCCATATTCCTCCTTTTATATGCGTCTCACGCATTTTTAGATAATATTCTGACTTTTACATAAGCCCCGAAGGTCGGACCAAAATCACAATTCGTTGGTCACACATTCTTCTAAACCCCGGACAACTCAGGTTTTTCATTTTTCGTTTTTAGGCCGATTTCTCCTATGCCATTTCTACGGCCGATTCCCCAAAATCGTCACGATTCAGTACCTAGAATCGCTCACAAAAGAAAAACTGACCCAAAAGCCGTGATCGGCGTAATGAATTACCATGGAAAACACCGTTTTCTTGTTTTTCATTTCTGGACCGGTTTCGCTAAATTCCACGGCCGATTCACCATAAATCGTCACGATTCAGTATCTAGAGTTGCTCATACAAGAAAACTAACCCAAAATCCGTGATCAGCACATTGAATTACCCTGGAAAAACCGTTTTCTCGTTTTTCATTTCTGGACCGATTTCGCCAATTTCCACGGCCGATTCGCCCGAAATCGTCACGATTCAGTATCTAAAGTTGCTCACGTAAGAAAACTAACCCAAAATTCGTGATCAGCGGATTGAATTACCCTGGAAAACACCCTTTTCTTGTTTTTCGTTCCTGGACCAATTTCGCCAACTTCCACGGCCGATTCGCCCGAAATCGTCACGATTCAGCATCTAGAGTTGCTCACGTAAGAAAACTAACCCAAAATTCGTGATCAGCGCATTGAATTACCCTGGAAAACACCCTTTTCTTGTTTTTCGTTTCTGGACCGATTTCGCCAACTTCCACGGCCGATTCGCCCGAAATCGTCACGATTCAGCATCTAGAGTTGCTCACGTAAGAAAACTAACCCAAAATCCGTGATCAGCGCATTGAATTACCCTGGAAAACACGCTTTTCTTGTTTTTCGTTTCTGGACCGATTTCGCCAACTTCCACGGCCGATTCGCCATAAATCGTCACGATTCAGTATCTAGAGTTGCTCATACAAGAAAACTAACCCAAAATCCGTGATCAGCACATTGAATTACCCTGGAAAAACCGTTTTCTTGTTTTTCGTTTCTGGACCGATTTCGCCAACTTTCACGCCCGATTCGCCCGAAATCGTCACGATTCAGCGTCTAGAGTTGCTCACGTAAGAAAACTAACCCAAAATTCGTGATCAGCGCATTGAATTACCCTGGAAAACACTTTTTTCTTGTTTTTCGTTTCTGGACCGATTTCGCCAACTTCCACGGCCGATTCGCCCGAAATCGTCACGATTCAGCATCTAGAGTTGCTCACGTAAGAAAACTAACCCAAAATTCGTGATCAGCGCATTGAATTACCCTGGAAAACACCCTTTTCTTGTTTTTCGTTTCTGGACCGATTTCGCCAATTTCCACGGCCGATTCGCCCGAAATCGTCACGATTCAGCATCTAGAGTTGCTCGCGTAAGAAAACTAACCCAAAATTTGTGATCAGCGCATTGAATTACCCTGGAAAACACCCTTTTCTTGTTTTTCGTTTCTGGACCGATTTCGCCAACTTCCACGGCCGATTCGCCCGAAATCGTCACGATTCAGCATCTAGAGTTGCTCACGTAAGAAAACTATCCCAAAATCCGTGATCAGCGTATTGAATTCCTACGGACTAAACATTTCTGCTATTTTTCGTAGCTCAGACAAAATTTGTAAGACTGAAAAAATGATACCCAGTCAAAATGCTACGAATTTTCAAAAAATGCACAATTTTGGCCCAAAAAATGCCCGGGCAAAAAATAAACTAAATTTTCAGACTCTACGGATGAATTTACCCGAGAAAAAATTCTTGTTCAACTGTGAAAGTGTCCCAGCTAAAAATTGAAAGGGCGAACACTTAAAACCAGGTGACAACCCTGCGAACTTTCAAAAAAGCCCAATTTTTACCCCCAAAAGGGGTCGGGGCAAAAAATTAACTCATTTTTCCAAATCTACGGATGAAATTACCCTAGGAAACATTTTTCTTCAACTGTGAAAGTGTCCCAGCTAAAAATTGAAAGGGCGAACACTTGAAACCCGGTGAAAACGCTGCGAACTTTTAAAAATGCCCAAATTTTTACCCAAAAAAGTGGTCGGGGCAAAAAATTAACCCATTTTTCCAAATCTACGGATGAAATTACCCCAGGAAACATTCTTGCTAGACTGTGAACGTGTCGCAGGTAAAAACTGAAAGCGCGAACACATGTTGATGACATACCGGAAAAAAAAAGAGATAGAAAAATAAGTAACACTGTTTTCAGAATAGGTTTTTCGTGTCTACAGCGTATGAAAAGTTGTCGGATAAAAATTTTTTCGCGGCTCCAAGCACAACTTTGGGTGTTCGTTTCGTGTGCACAGAACCAAGTTTGTGGCTTATACTATGCTCGCTGGAGGAAGCGAGCAAATTTGAAAAACGCGCGCGAGAGGATAACGGCTCATATAATGCGTGATGCGCTGTCCGCTCGCTGACGCTCGCTCGCGCATCCGCATGATTTTAGTGCCTGTACTTTGACAAACGGGCGTTTTTAAAGCAAATGACGTCATTTTAGTCCGGAGATGTTTGAATAAATCTACAATACTAGAAGATACTGTCAATTCGAAGTCGCTTTTTCTTTCGTTGCTTGGTGCTATCACGCATGCGATATCCACTCTGTGTCTCTGCTTCAGTTTCAACAAGTTGTTGGACAACATTGAGTGAACTAAACTGCAAAACTCTGATTGAACCGAGTGTGAAAGATATGTGAACTGAAAGTAAAACTCTGGAATGAACTAAATGTAAAACTCAGAGCGAATTAAAGTATGAAGCTCGAAGTAAACTGAGTGTAAAACTTTGAGTGAATTGAGCATGAAACTCTAAGTGAACGGAGTGTTAAACTCACAGTAAACGAAGTGGAAAACTCTTAGTGAACGTAATGTACTAAATTATGTGTGAACTGAGTGTAAAACTCTGGGTGAATTAACTGTAAAACTCTGTGTGAACTGAGTGTAACATCTGAGTGAACGGGGGGAGGGGTCAAAGTGTGAATGCTGAGTGTAGTGTAGTGTAAAACACTTGGATTGCGATTGCATTTTCGGTAATTCTGTTTCTGATGAACGAGCTGCGCTGCAAACTGTGAGTTCGCTCAGCAAAACCCTCTCATCTACAGGCGCTGGCGTACTGCGTCGACAGCAGCTGGGTGAGCATGAGCGCCACACCGTTGGCGGCGTTGTTCCGCGACACGGGCGCCGTCGTCGGTTTGGGTCTGGCGGTCGAGTCGACGTTCTTCCAGCAGACCACCGACCTGCTGCATCGTGACGGCAGCGAAGTGGCCACCGCTGTTGTGTCGTTCGTTTTGGTGCAGTTCTGCGCTCATCTGGTGCCCGGTCAGTGCAATATTGCTATCGTGTGACAGCACACCACTTCAAAGGTTTTCCAATGAAATCGTCTTGGTCAAATATTCTGCTTGGCCAGCCATTTTGATCAACCTTGAATTTTTCGCATCTTTTATTCACACGTTGTGTTGGCGCAATAATTGACCAGTTTCAGTTGGACGTGCTGTTTCATTTCAAATGTAATGTTCGTCAGTTTTTGCTATGTGTGCTGCGGACTGACATCGTTTTTGCGCATAATATTCGTGGCCACAAAGCCAAGCCAACCGAAGCATAATGTTGTTCCACTTTCTTCAAAGGTCCGTCGCCCTCGACTCACCTCTACGCATTCTACGGTGTGCTGCTGTTCAGGAACGCCTTGATATCGTTCGTCTCGGTGGCGTTGGTGCCGTACGTGGTGATGAAACTCATGAACTTGAAGCGATTCCCGACCGCCCCACGCCCGGCGGCCTTGGTGAAACAGGAGAGTCTGAACAAGGACCGAAAAGGCACGACCAATTGGTGATTCTACTTGGACAATTATTGACCGTATGTATTATCACCGTTTTTTGCTCTTTTTACTGTTAGTGGTGGTGAGTTTTTGCTGTGTGTCTGATTACGTAACCTCTGGTCGACTTTGTTTCATCCATTTCTAATGTTTGTGTGCTTGTGAAGTATAGCAGTGATGTTTTTGTCTTATTTCAAAGACGCGCGCTTAATAATGTCGTAGTTTTTTTGTCTCATTATTATTGTTGTACTGTTTCTCAGCAATTTTGGTACGAGTTATTTGTCGAATAGGTAATACTAAAGAGCAAATTTTGCGGGAAAAAAAACCTCGAAGAAAACCAAAACAAAAACGACGGTCGTTTTCTTGAAACCTGAATCAGCATTTTTTTTTCTTTGACGTCATGATGCAGGTGAACTTAACTCTTCAAAAAGTTTATTCCGGTTCTTTTAACAAACGGATGCTCCAATCTCAAAAAAAAAACTCAGCAAAGTCTGCTACAGTTTCGCAACAATCGGTGTGAAAACTGTAAATGTTTGCTGTTTGCTCCGAGGTGAATTTGAATAATTCCGGCAAAAAAAACCTGAAGACGTCACCACAGCAGCCCGTGACGTGCAATACTATAGCAACACCTCTGTTATTTATTTGTCATCGTACAAACAAGAGACCATATGGCTTTGGAGGTGGTAAAGAAGTGTTTGAATCTGAATGTGCACTTTCGAAGATAAAACGGTTTATTGCAAAATGCACCGCTTTATTGTTCCGTCCAGAACAGCGATTTTTTTGCTGGGAAGACTGGTTTTGGACGCACAGCTTTTGTTGACAAGTTTCTATCGTCTGATCATTTTAGCTGACGGACAATAAAAGTGAGAAAAAGAACACATTTTTTCAAAAAGGCACCTTTTGACAGAAATTCAGTGGCCCACCGGAAACAAAATCATTGCTAAAATTGCAATTTTAAAGCAAAAAGCATGCATTTTTCTGCTGTAAACGTTTTCACTTTTGCTACAACTGCTGTCGCGTTGGTCTGGCCGAGTTTTGCTGATCAGGTAAATCAGTTTTCAAAAATTTACAAAACAAAAAAGTCATTTGCACAAACAGGAACCGGAGTGGATTTTGCACAAAAATTGAATCTAAACCACGGTGAAGCTGAACAACAATAAACAATAAATGATGCTGAACAACTTGATTAGCAGCCGGGGATTGGATGCGCTTAGTGTGATTCGGTGCGCACATCTCGGAAAAAACCGCGTTTTTTACTTGTACACCCGCACCGCAGTCGGCGGCAAGTGCAATACGGTGCACCACACTATTTTGTATAGCGCGGGTACCCGCGGGTACTCTCACACTCATGCTTCTTGCAATAATGCAGACGATGTTGTCAAAAACGCAACCAATCAATGAATAACACTGAGAAGAACGTGAAACGTTGCATGCGCAACGTTTTGCGTGTAGTTCCGCTTAAAAGTAATAAGAGGCTAACCTTTGTTGAACTTTTTCGCAATGTTATACCACTGATGATTGATGATTCATGAATGTCGCAGTTCGTCAACCGTAACACGGTCGAATTCGAGACGTCCCTCAACTCGGAGGACTTCCAACGAGCGCGATACACGACCGACCCAATGTCCGACCCGGAATTGGAGTCAAAGTTGACCTACCGTACCGACCTGTTCGAGGGCGACATCGCGAATCCCGGTCTCACCGCGAGGACCGTACAGTACTTCATTAACCCGGATCAGACCGCTACGGCCGACGATCCGGACGGTCTGTTGAGGAACGCGATCAACAGTCAGTACAAACTGTGGCAGGACCGCAGAGTGCCGTATACGATCTCCAGTCAGTACTCGTCGTACAGGTTGTTCGGGTTTTTTTATTATTCTTTGAAAATGTCATTTCAGCTCTGGTGGTTGGTTCGATCAGACCGTTTTTCGAGATGAAACCACGGGTGTGTGAGAAATCGTTGCCTGTTTGGTGCTCATTTGGTGCTTTAAAGCTTAAGGGTGAGAGGCGACGAAAAAGGCAGCCATTTTTTAGTAACACTACACAAATACAAAAAAAACGAAAGCAAATATCGGAACTTAAACGAAAAAGCACCGCACAACAGTGACAAAAAGGAACTCGAACGGGGAGGAAAACTCTGCAGTCTGAAAACAAAGACTGATCCACACACATTTTTACATTTTCTTTTCACAGTCGAGCGCAAATCGCGGCGGCCATGGACGAGTACGCGAAACAGACGTGCATTCAATTTGTGCCGAAAACAGCGGCCGACACGAACTACGTGTATATTCTGCCGGAGCAGGGCTGCTATTCGATGGTCGGCAAAAGTGGTGAGTTCCGGTCGAGAGGAGCGCTCTGATTGGACGTCTGGCATTGTAATGCAACCAATCATCAGCGAATAACCGAAAAACACCGAATATGAACACGGAAAACCTGATTGTCATGATATCGTCAATAAAAACGTGACAATTCCAGTGTAAATGCATTTTGAGTGCGCCTGGAAAAGCAAGGGATAACGACCGGATTGGTTCAAGGAGAAAGACAACGTTTCAAAAAAAGTCGCACCTTTCCTTAAACTCGTGTTCCTGCATGTGAAACGCCATATAAAGATAGCCATTCGAAAAAAATGCACTCCATTTGAAAAAAGGGGGTCGCCAGAAAGTGTCGCTAGCGAGCGGCTGCCTGCGCAAGGGCGTGATCATGCACGAGTTGATGCACGCTGTCGGCTTCTTCCACGAGCAATCGCGCCCCGACCGCGACAGCTACATCGACGTGCTCTGGCAAAACATTCGCCCGGGAATGTCCGGTTGGTTGCAACTTGCAAGGACGAATGCGGTCACCGATTGGGTTGTGTACACGGGGATGCATATATGCTTTCTGCGCAGGACAGACTCCGCCCCACCACCACAGCAATGGTCTGCACAGAAAGCATATGCATCTCGTGTGCCCCAACCAATCAGCTGATTGCCAATAATTTACAAGTTTGACAATTAGCTAAAAAATTTCAAAATACGTTGGAATCGTAAAAATTATAGTCATGCGTAGAACAGCACAGTGATTGACTTATTCCTTCCTAAAATTTTATATTCCAATTGTTGCAGTATAATTTTGCAAATTTTCAGGTCAATTTGCCAAGTACAACAGAGGTCGCGTGCAGACACTCGGAGCGCATTATGACTACGGTTCGGCGGGAATTTTACGCTTCACAAAAGCCGTTTTTTTCAAAATTCATCGTCGAGTCTTGGGTTGGCTTGTCGCCACGCATACATGCGTAAAAACGGTGGTATTCGACATGTTATGGCCACAAGCCAACCCAAGCATATTTGTTGAAAACGAGGGTTGGCTGATGTTTCGTGCTGCCATTACACCACCCCTCGGCGCACGTGCATTTTTGAGACTGTCTGCGTGCGGTCTGGCGAGTCTGTCAAGAAAACTGACGAAAAAATTGAGCGCGCGCGCACGGCCCAGCCTATCAAATACACAGGGCTGCTGTGGAGCTCGATCGAGCTCGCTGGAGCTCCATCGCTATCTACGTTGCGCATTAATTATGGCTGGCACTGTACGTAGTCTGTTAAAATTTTAATAAAAAACATGCCTTTCTGCCTAACGCCAAGCATTTTTTTCTGCGGGCAGGCTCAATCATGCACTACGGGGCGCGCGCGTTCAGCGCCAACGGTCAACCGACGATTCGCCCGAAACAGGCGGGCGTACAAATCGGCAATCGCGACGGATTCACGTCAACGGACACGTTTAAAATCAACAAACTATACCAGTGCGACGGCGCGTCTGGCGTCGTGACGAGCACGCTGGTGAATCCGTGGTACACCACCGCCGCCACGACGACGCCGAATCCGTGGTACACCACGCAGAACCCGTGGACGACGACGACCAGGTGACCTTATATGTGTGTATGACTTATTTTTCTAAACGTATCCCACTGAAATGACGTCATGTGCCGCAAAACATGCGCTCGTCGTACACAGCAAGCAGCCAGACTTTCCGTTTTAGCCGATTTCTTCCCATAAACAAATGGTGATTGTCGAATCAGTCACACCAAACTGAAATTTTAGTGCCTGTACACTTTGACAAACGAGCGGTTTTAAAGCAAATGACGTCATTTTAATCTGGACACGTTTGAATAAATCCACAATGCTTGTGTCTGATGGCAAGATATGAAGTTGTTTAGAATTGGTGAATACAAAAAAATAGGAAAACGTACCACCTGCACTCCCACCTGTTCTCATCTCAGAACTAATAAAGCCAATGTGTTCCGGTGTTTTTGTAACGGACACACTATACTAATGACCGTGTGTTTTACCGACTTGCGAACCTACACACCGGCAGTTATCATACGACCGTGTGTGAACACGTTCTCCAAATCGACAACAAACATCCGTAGATGTTCTGTCATGTAACTTCGCAACTGCACGCAACTTTTTTCAACGGACCCAGTGCTTACAAGCTTCGACCAATTCAATTAGCAAGGTTGAAAATTCCGCTCACCTAATCGACTTTCCAACCAATCCACGCTGTCTTCTATGGCCAATCACAGTTGTGTCTTTGTTCAACAGTGCAGATACACGTGGACGAGCGCAGCGCCTTCTGGCGGTCAATGTCAAGACCGACGAGCAGACTGCCAGTTCCTGAGTACAAGCCTGAACTGGTGCAGCACGCAACGTGAATTCATGAACAGGGAATGCCGACTGACGTGTCGACTGTGCAGCGCGACAGGTGACGCAACGCGAAAACACCACACATGCCGGAATTTTATGAACTACACGAAAAACGAACAACACCAAGTAAGATCCATAAAAGAAGTGTTTTCGATTTTTTTTGATTTCCAAGGTTTCACGACGCCGACGCCGTTCGGCGGCGGTCTCAGCTCGTGCGTCGATCAACACACGACGTGCACGACTTGGGCGCGATATGGCCTCTGCAACGGGACGTTCCAAAAGTTCATGCGACGTAACTGCCCGCGCGCGTGCTCGTTTTGTTGACGACGGAAAACGCGAAACAAAACACACGACCAAAGAAATTCACACAAGAACACCATGGTGTTTGTTCATATTTGGTGACAGTTTATCGGCGTTTTCTGCAATTTACATTGTGTTTTACACTTGTGACTATGCGGATATTTCTATTTATCCTCACAAATTATATTGAAAGGATTCCATCCGAAAAAACACAGCGTAGAATAGAGAGTGGCGATTTAACAGATATACGCCAGCATACTAAAACAAACGCACTGACACACAAACGTGTGTGTGTAATGTGCCCAGAGGTTTTATTCACTGGAACAAAATTGCAGCGTTTCAAACAAGGATTTGGATCACAAACAGCACACAAAAACCGTTCAAGCCAAATCCGGAAACACTGTTGCGCAGCTGGCGGCTCGGTCCTTGCACGTGACACCGTCTGGATTCGGACACAACGCAACGCTGATACTGCTGCCGTGCAGTTCCTGCAAAGCAACATTGGTGAACTCAAATCTGTGGTACCTGTACATTGTAGTCCGCTGATTGGCCACACACATCATCACGTTTGCGTCCGACCAATCAGCGTGCAAGATTATCAAACGCACAAACTTATTCGAACGCCCCATGAAACATGAAAGTTGCCGTCTATAAAAAAAACTATGTTTGGACGGTGGACAAGGAAGCTGAGAAAACTGTGAGTCGTGTTTCTTGTTAACTCCAAATGCAATGGTTATATAAGAAATGCACAGCACATTCATAGTGCACGCACACATCAACACTGCCATTGAATCTCTCATCGTCTCAAACGTAGTATAAACTAACTGATCAACAATACCGTTCAGGGTCGACATTTGTCCAATGATCAGCGCATTGGTTTCTTTTTTTCAAAAAATGCCGCCAACCACTCATATTGATACCGTTTTCAAAATTCCGAATAAAAAAAGCAGAAAAAACAGCTTCACTCACATGCTTTGCCGACTCCGGACTAGCCTGTGCCAGCTGTGTGACGACCGACGCGACGTCGCCGAGTAAATCGTCGTTCATCAATTCGTTGTCCGTTGTGCCGTTTGACTTGACGAAAAGAAAACTTTGTTGTTGTTTTTTTGTGAAAAGCAATATATTTTGCTGATTGGAGGAAAAATGTGTGGCGCCCGCTGATTGGCTTGCTATACGTTTTGTCTGCCCTGCCAGCTAAGTCGATATCCTCTGGCCTTCTGTCGACTTTTCAGTGTGTGTGGAGCATGAGTGGAGAAGTGCATTTTGAAACGCTGTTTCACCAAAAAAGCCGAAAAAAACTAACACAAAAAAAGTGAAAATTTTCAACAGAAACCCGCTGTCAGCACCTTCTTTCGTCCCTTCATAATGTTTGCCGGTGCGGTTTTGCCGTCGTTGTTTCGCAACGGTGCCACCTCGGAGACCGCAGCGGCACTCGCTTTGTTCGCAGCTGCCACTGAAGTGGTACGCGAGCGTTTACCCAACAGATGGGCACCACGAATCTGAATTGTTTCGGTAGCATTTTTATTAAAAAAACGTTTTTTTAATTCGAAAAGCGCAAATTTGAACTAATATTGCTATGATCTTTCATTTGGTCCCGAAATTTAGTGCGCATATAGGTAACACAGTTAAGTTTCATGCATGACGCGGGAATTCAAAATTGGAATAGCGATCTAAGCCGAGTCCCCTAAATAGGACCGAGTCACTTAGGCGATTTTGAATATTGCGCCACAGCCACATAAAGATGAAACTAGTTTCCTTTCTAGTCTGCCTGCACATGCATTGAGTCGCAAAATCAAAAAAAACTAATAATATTGAAGAAATAATACTACTAATATTAATAAATACTATTTACTCACGCGTGCGGCGATTGCAGTCGTATTGCGCTGCTTATTTTTCGGTTGTGCACTTTTCCAGCTGGGGTCGCAAATGACTGCGGATCGCTTGTATTGCACGACACTAGAAAAAGGCGACAAAACTGGTATACTTTTTTAGGCTGATGGGCACCAAAAAGCAACTCTGTTCTCTTAAACTACCAGATTTTTTTACTATTTTAACTGGCAAATAATGCTGCTTGCAGAAATCAAAATTAGATAAAGAAAAAAAACGAACTTAGCGACTACACAGACGACGACGACAGCGGCGATGGACAGTTGTGCAACGAGCAACGCGAGGACGTAGTCCGTGACGAGGTCGACCTCTTGCGTGATCTGTTGCACGTTCCACGCGGCGCGATGCGACACCTCGACCAAGTCACCAAAGGTGAACCCATCGTCCTGTGGGACGATCATTGTTTCTGTAAAAAACGTTTTTCTCGCAAAAAAGAGAAAGCAAGTCTGTACAAAAAAAAACGTTCACGCAAAGTAGCAGGTAACACTGTACGTTTTTGTTATTACAGTTGCAGCTTTTATATGGACCTAAAATCATTGTTTTGTTTGAAATAAATTAAAAATCTGACACGTTTGATTATCTGTGAGCTTATGTCAATATTATTTTTAGTGATAAAAACACTTTGTTTTATATTTTATATAAACGTTATTCCGATTTTTCGCGAGCTTATTGCATTTTAACGCTTGAAAAGTTCACTGTCTATGTATGATTTTGCTTTAACTTTCCTAGTAACGATGAATTTCGTTTTCACAGTCAGCTTTCCTTTACAGGCTGATGTGTTGCGCGATTAAGTACACATATAGGGGTGTATATCATTATTATCATGTGATAAAACACAAATCCCAAGTAATCTCCAGCCCTTAATGCATTTTTAATATTTTCATCATTCGGGGCAATTGAGTGAGAGCGAAAAATGCGCGTGTGTATGTCCCAGCTGTCTGACAGTGTTTTGGACTGGCGATGTACAGGGTGTGCATTGGAGCACATGAGTTGAGAAATAGTGCAATATTTGTGTTTATTGTGTTGTGATAGGAACTGACTCTTGTCTCCCTCCACATATAAAACTATGACAGGTGTGACACGCATCCGTTTATTGGTGTTTCAATTGGCTTGCACTGATTGGTTGATGATCGCAGATGCATCCAATCATCCTTGGACTCTTTTTTCTGTTCGTTTTGTCTGCGCTTTCCGAGTCAAACCGAGACATTTTTGTCTTCAAGTGCGCATTACATTGTATGTTCAATCTATTCGACTTTTTCCTTTAAAGGCAGACAAATTATAATGTGAAAATGTCAAATATCAGAATCAAAGCTCAAGCGATTGTTTTAAATATGTGGGTGAAACAAAAAAGTCACGTGAATTATATAAGTGAAATATGCATTTTTATGCATATATGCCTGAAGAAAACGTGACACAGACCGTGAAAAAAGAGCCACACGTGACACGAAAATTTCGCAAATTTGGAGTAAAAACGTGATTGCTGGCAACAAATGCTGGGGAATGAGGTTAAAATCGTGGCCAAATTGTACTAGCCAATAAACAAATTTCATCGACACAATACGAAACCCACTATTCAATGGGACACGCGTTTTCGCCTTTTTTCTGGTCACACGTGGGTGAAAGGAAATATCCAACATGAAGATTGAGTGTGAGTAAAGTATATGAGAATGGAACTTTCCCATGGTCAAAACACACCGACGAAAATAAACGCACAACAATATGGTGGAATTATTATTTTAAAAACGTAAATGTGTGTGTTCGCAATTGATTGGAGGACTACCTACATATCGCCGGTAACGAAATTATATATTAATAGTCATATTTTAGGAAAATGTAGTCTGACAGGCTGAATGTTTTGTCATTGTTTTGGTTTATGAGTTCTAAAATATTTTCTTCTCTGAAGGGATCAAATGTGCACTCCAGTGGCAATGTGTGCTTTTAGTTTTGAGAACAATATTATTTCAGCAATTTTGTTAATTTCCTGTTTTGACTGGGTTTCACACGTTGTGGTTTCTTGAATGTTTTACGGTTTTGATATAATCCAATAGTTTCAAGTCGGTGACAGTGAAATTCCAACGTGCGAATGGGCTGGGCCTGTTCTGCCTGAATTAGGAATTGTATAACGTTTTCATTTGTTCGTGTGTATGTTTAGCAATTCGCTCGTGTGTTAGGTACAGTTCCATAATTGTTCCGTGTAATTGTTCCAGTTAAAGCATTCTTGAAGTGCTACCTAATTGCTCATTGGTCGTGTCGTTCGAAAAAATTCAGCGTATTTTATAAGCAGCATTTTACAAATTTCATGAACTTTTATATTTTTCAATTTTCAGCAAGTCATGCGACCAATCAACGACGAATCAGCACTAATCAACGACAAAATCTTAAAACAACATCATTTTTCAATCGACCACCACAAGAATGAACCACCACCAGAAGTTTCCGCACAAGCAATCCAACCACCGCTTGAAATACTCCCGCCAACCGATGATCAGCAAATAGCCACCAAAAAGCGCCAGCAATTTTCGTCTGCTTCAATATTGTTGGCAACAATAAATCTGTTGCTGATTACCGGTTGTTGTCTCAATATTCTCGGCTCGAAACTGCTGCTTCAATTGCCGTCGCACTTGGAATTGAAATGCGCAGAAGACAGCTCCAACACCTCCACATTGGAAAGTCTGAAGGATCTTGTCAGTTCACTAAAACAGTTGTCCAGTCAAGAGTTGTGCGAAAAGTTTCGCCGAAATTTCCCGGAAGTCCGCGACACCGATGAACTGTTGCTTATGAACTCAATTATTATGACGAAAGAGAATGGACGAACGAGCGAAACAACGAACGGCGAAGACGACGACGACAACACGCTGATTGGGTATTGTCCGATTCCGAAGAATTTGTCGACGCAGATGATTGGCCTGCTGTGTCGGCCGCTGTTCAAGCATTTGTACGAAAACGGCATCAACTTCGCTGAGAGACTGATGCCCTTTGCGCCGTACATGCCGGTCTTGACGAGCTGTGGAACGCGACTGAAATCCGAGTGAGTAAAGTTGTGCTTTCTATTCAATATGACTGTTTTTTTCGCTTTTCTAGAAAATCCGACTTTTTTGCTCTTGTTGTTCAATGTGTGAGAAAGTGTTTTTTTGCAAATTCCTTTCTGGACTTAAACATAGGTTTTCAAAAAATTGCCTCTCTGATTATTGGGCGTCGGAGGACTTTTCGGCAACAGAAAAACCGGTGTATCTCAAAAGTTGGCAATAATCTTTTCATAAGGTTTCAATTCACAATTCACAGTATAACCATCAAACTACACGCATTCGTTTTTCAGCATTCCCACGCTCACAGTGCCCAACTCTGTGAACAATTCCACGATCAATCGGTCACGTTTTGAAAAACCCAAAGTGAAATCGTCAAAATCGAACGATCCGTTCGACCGGAGCGCAGTGACTGATGACACTGCGGCGCAGCGTTTCGTTGCGGACGCAGAGACGTCATCGTCGGAGACGCAGTTGTCCGTGCAGCAGTTGGCCATCATTCGTCATCCGATCGATCGCTTCGTCTCGGCGTGGCTGCACGCATGCGTCAGCAATAATTTCGTCCCGCCACATTTGATCAACAGTCGGTCGAGGTAAAAACGTTTTTGCTCGGAAATACGTGAGAATTTTCTTTCAGACGTAATGTACCGTGAAGTCTTGCGTATGAGGTTTCTCCCACTTGTCTATAAGACCCCCAGCCAAAAGTGGGCGCAGTGTCCACACGGCGGCACACATATAAGGAGACCTTGTATGCAAGACTTTATGGCATGTCAGAACGTTGAAGAGTCGCCAACCAACACACAGGCACTGCGATTATTGCACATGAACGCAGTTTTTTTCGAAACAGAAACGTAAAAACTGTTGCTGTGCATCGCACGTGTTGCCGTTTCACAAAGCTTCTCATGTTGTTTGCTGCGTTACTGAAATTATGACAAACTGTCATAACAAGTTTCTTATAGCAACACTGACCACATTTCTTTTGTTCAAAACGATGATTCATCATTCGTGTGGCAAATACAACATTAAAAATACAATATTCCACGACAAATATAAGCTCCGACAAAAAAAAACCGTTCTTCCAATTGTCGGCAGATGCCTCGGCTGCACGAGAACGGACGTCTGCTGTTTCGTACGTCGACTCGCGGCCGCGGTGCTTTCGAACGAACCGCCGAGGTTGGACGCGCTGAGCCGCTGGATCGTCGGCTTCCACCTGATGCCGCAGTCGTGTCGCTGCGGTCTCACAGAGGGCGCTCGCGTCGCGCGCACTAAACTCGTAAAATTTGGCGCGAATTTCGAATTGCTCACGGAGCTGCGACGCTTGCGCGTGGATGCGCGGCTGTTGGAGCGCGGCTGGGGCGTCAATGGACGGGAGTCGTTCCTCGCCACTGGCACCGTGCATGGAACGAGACGAAAAAATGGCAACTTGGTGCGGTCGGTGAAGACGAGCTTGAATGACGGCAATTTCACCAGCGCTTTGTTGGACACGTTGTATCGCGCTGATTTTCGACTGTTTCAGTTGGTTGCTGCGAAATCGGAATGATTGTGCATCATCGGGAATCAGTTTTCTTATCGATTTTCAATTGTTTTTTAGTTTTTTTCGGTGCTACAGTGTATGTGTGTTTGCCGACAACAAGTAGTGAAGCAAACATCATGTTTTGAACCGACATGACGAATATAATTTGGACTTTTCATCATTTGGCATGCTGAAACTGTACTACTGCTTTTGTTTCCGGCTTCTTTTTTTCTTGAGTGGATTCTAATTTGCAAAAAAACATAGGTTTTGACGTGCGTTTTAGGGCAAAAGTGTCATGTGAAACATGTGAAACTGAGTTTTCGGCATTTCTTTTTGAAACTTTTTTTTGCTGTCCGCAAATTTGTTTTTAGAGAAAATAGAGCCCACGCGCAGTGGAATTGCTTCAAAGCACTGTTAAAACTCTGATGTGAAAAAAGAGTTTTTCAGAAGAACCGCTAGGAAATGGCAGGATTTCTCAAATTTCAAACGAAAGTTGCGACCACACGGCGACGAAGTGAAATTCGATATTTTTTACGGTTCATATGAAAACGGCGTTGTTCTTCATTATGAAAATAACTTTTTTCAGGTGACACATTACTTGTGTTGTTGTTAAACATTCCTAAAATTCTTATCTGAATCGTGTCTTTAATAACTGATTTTTTTTCGTGTAATATCTTGTGAGCTACATTTACCGTATTATGCCTTCAATCAACTACCGAAACTGAAATTCCGTTTTTCTTGAAATTATTGTTTGCTGTTTCAAAGAAGTCTGTTTTTCTTTCTGAAAAGAGAAATAAAAACACAAAATAACTCGTAGCGAAACAAAATGGAACTCTGTCTTCTACTTGTCAAAAGTTTTTGAACATTAAAAAATTCAGTGTTGATTTCGAGGTTGCATTTGAAAAAAAAAATTCAATGTTGCGTAGTTTGCTGCAATTGGCTTCAGCAATCAACCGGTCACGCAAAAGCGCCAAATCAACTTCAGCATTCTGCATTCTCTGTTTTTGCATAACACCGCCTGTGCTAGGGGGTTGTTCTGGTATAATTTTGAATGCTTTCTGAACTTGAAGAAGCGATGCTCCAGTTCGGTTGTGTCCAAACGAAAAAAACTGATAAAAAATTGCAAATCGCTCACTTTTTCAGGTGCAAAAAAAACAATTGAACTTTATTAGAAAACATGGCGAAACTTTGTCAGAAAATCAAAATTATGGTAGTGCCACTTCTTCTGTTCATAAATCATGGAATTTCGCAAAAGGCCCGTGGGACTTACTTGCACGAAAACAGCAAACAAGCGACCGCAGACTTGCACCGGCGTAATGTTCAGACGCAATGTGGCGCTGCGCCAAAACTGTCGAATGTGCGCCGAAACTACCATCAACATCGATTTCGACGTTCGACTGCCGAACTTGACGAGCGTAATCGACGGCTGATGTTTCACGAGAACAGCAATATCAGCACCGCTGAAGCATCAAATACTACTGTCACCACTGATGAGTGGAATTCGCAGGATCGCATTGCTGTTGGAAATGCCGGCAGTTTGAACGACACCGAACTGCTTTTGATCAGCAGCCAGTCAGTCGATGAGGATGAGACGTTGATGTTCGCGACTGACGATGCGCCAATAGCAGCGGCCACAAGTAAACCGGATTCACAAGCAGCGAAATTTGTGAACGCCCTTTATTTCAACGGGCAAAGCAACGGTCTGATTTATACCGGCGATTACGCGCAATTACCACGGGCCAAATTTACGGTCGACTTTTTCGTGCGCCCCGAAGGTGGACAATGGAAATCGGTTACGCTTCTCGGTGAGTAGCTTGAAGCAAAACATACAGTCGAACTCTCAATGATAGGGAATCAGCTGATTGGCTGGTCGTCATGTGATGCATGCTTTCTGTGCAGCACGACAAACGACGACCAACAGCAATGCCTGCACAGAAAGCAGACGATCGCGTCGAGACAAATACCGTACTCCATACGTCGAGTGTGTGGCCAGCTTTGCTGGTTGTCTGGGAACTCGGATTATTCCCATGACACTTACAATGAATGTGTGTCGAATAAAATCAATCCATGGACGATACAGTGTTCTCGTTCAACCACCGTTTTCGTTGATTCCTTTTCTGATCTGTTTTTTTGCAGCCGTTTCACGAAAAATGGGTTTTTTAATTGCAAGCCCTGACCGACGTCTGCGAGCAGCCGGACGCCGCCGCGCAGACGTGGCGATTCGCGATTTCGTCGCCGACCGGCCGTCACGACGGCGACCAGAAGAACGCCAGGTTCGAGTTCTCGTTGAAGGCCGAAATGGCGACCGGTGAAACCGTGCTAGCGGACGTGCAGACGTACGAAGCGTTGCGCTGGTCACGAATCACTGGCACCTACGACGGTGAAACGATGGTGCTGTATGTGAATGGAGCCAGGGTGGCGAGGTCGCATCGACAGGTGTGTGCGCTGAAGGAAGACTCCGAAAAAGAGTTTGGTTGTACAGTCGAACATTATATGTAGGATAATCATGCGGATGCGCGAGCGAGCGCAGCGAGCGGAGAGCGCATCACGCCGACTTTTATATGCGTCTCCCGCATTTTTAGATAATGCTGTATATGTATGTAGGACAGACTTTCACGCAGGCTTTATATGTAGGACAGACTCCGCCTCCACATCAATGCCTACACAGATAGTATACATGACGTATGATCACGAACGAATCAGCTGAAACCCTATAGTTTAAAGTTCGACCTTAGATGCAGATGTTCGTGCGGATAATGCAATGCATTGGATTTTTTGTCCCCCTCGTGGCCTGGTGGTAGCGCGTTGGAGTTCTCTGCGCATTCGCGGGATTTAGACCCACCGAGGGGTGTATATAGGCACTTAATGACAGAGAAAACTCAATAGGCACCCCACTCGACAAAGTTCTGCACCGTTTCTCTGGGTTAGCCCTGGCTCAAAACATTGCCCGAAACTAAACTCCCCAGCAACAGAAAAAATAAAATCCGTTTTATAAAAATAAAATAAAATAAAATAAAATAAAAAAATAAAATAAAAATTAAAATGCCAGGCCGGCAAACTCTATTCCGGCGTCCGCGCCACTTGCAAGCGTTTGTTCCTGGCCGGAATGCCAGCGGACAACGTTCGAAACGCCGTCGGCTATCGCGGCTACGTGAAACGACTGCGACTGTGGAGCGGAGCGAAGTCGCACGCCGAGGTTCAACGTTTTCCGGCGGATTCTAATGACGCGACAACGACTGAACTGATTCTCGACCAGTCGAGCGCGAACTTTCACCGATTGTGGACGCTGATTGGTGATTGTTGAATTGGTTCTTTTGAATTTTGGCTTTTTCGTTGAAAGTTTTTTTTAACATCTTCCAATTATTCTCTCCGGATTGCGCCGCACCACTCCAAAACTAAACGGTCCACTAAAATCTGGGGATCCAATCATTCGTGAACCTGTGAATCCGTACCGCAATATGTATTTCGTTCGACGAAGCCCTCTATTGATTGGCTAGATTTCAATTCGGAAAGTACTGATTGGTCACTGAAACAACCGCGAATTTTTCAATGCGCCTGGTCCAAGCATTTTGTTCAGAAGAAAATGAGCCCGAGGTTGTGGAGCTCGACGAAAGTCACCGCAGTCAACAACCGCAAGCGACCGTGAAAATCCCACCGTGCGGTCAGACGGTTTGCGATGATCCCGCTGTCGTTCGCAGTTACATGCAGGTTCTTGCGCTCTTTTTTATTATCCGTTTAATTATCGGTGATTGGGCGCGCAGTTGAATTCAGTCGCGATGATTGGTCCCCGACGGAACAGATGGGAAGAAAATCAAAAGGAGTAAGAGAACCCGTTCAAGACATAGTTTCGCTAAATCGTGACCGATTTTTTCCATTCTTAAAGTTCAATTTGTGCGCATGATTCTCAACTTACTTTTAAATTTCAAAATCTAAAAAGCTGACTGACGCAGACAATGCAAAGGTTTTTCCATGTCATTTGTGACCAAACCAACACGTTCAACAATTAAATTGTGTCCAGACAAGGATTTTCCCGATTCTTACACAATTTATCAGCAGCCCAGTTTGCGACCGATGAAAACACTGCGATACAGCGTGGTCAATCTGTTTGACTCAAACGGAACGAATCCAAGTGTCTCTGCGGAAAAGATCAGAGCGCAGCATGACACGTTGACGCGGGCGTTCCGGTACATACAATTTTTCTACACAGCTCGCTAATTGGCTGTGTCTATTTGAACCCAACGCACTGATTGGTCAGATGAACCGGATGCAGCCAATCGAGCGTGTGTGCCGTTTTTATAAATCCGGAACTTTTCAGCAAGGTCAACACACAGCTCTCTTCATTCGTTCAGCTAACTGCGATGATCGCGATAGTAAAAGAACTCATCAGAAACCAAAATGCGAAAATAATGCGCAGATTGATGAGTTTTATGTTTCGTGCTTCCTATATTCGCGCAGACCGTACAACATCAGCTGGCAAATGTCGCTGATCGAGCTGCGCTCGACGGCGCTTCGCCGAAAGCGACTGGTGTTCGGCTGCGAGGCGCACAAAATCGGCGACGGCAGTTGCGACGCCGAGTGCAGACACACGGCCACCGGAGACGACGGCGGAGACTGCCTGAAACGGGCGCAACTGGACGAGTGTGCGAAGGTGTGCGTGCTGGATTCAGAAGCGTTTAGTGTTGAGCACTTTTACATTTCGTAAAACTTGACGCTTTGTAGACATTTTGCTTCGATTTACATACATTTCAGTTTTAGAATTAAGCAGCTTTAATGCTAAAGTTGATATGCTTCGTAAACATTTTGCTTTGATTTACATCACAGTTTTTTTTAGAATTGAGCATCTTGATGGTAAAGTTGATGCTTCGTAAACAGTTTGCTTCAATAAAAATGCTTCAATACAATAGAAGTGAGAACCTTTATACCAAAAAGTTGACGCTTCGTAATATGATTTGAGGCCTTGTTGATCTCTCTCTTGTCTAATCGCTAATTGAGGCCTCACACGGCGGGAAACAAAATATTCAAATTTTTGACTTGGTCGAAATCCCACCCCGTTTATGAGGCCCGGACCTCCTTCCTTGTAAGGACTTGTACGGTTGTCACACTAAATTCCACTTTCCTCATCCATCCATCCATCCATCCATCCATTTTATTTCGCGAAAAGCAGGAAACTCCGATAAAACTGTATGAACAGCATGAAATTCGGAGACCCAAAAAACAATATATTCAAAAAAAGTAATAAAAAAAGAAAAAAAAACACAAAAAAAATTTTTAATTTTATTTGAAATTTATATAAAGAGACTTTACGGTATATACCTAAGATTGCCGCAGCAACTTGTTTGCTTTTACAAGAGAAAAAACGTTCTTTTGATTCCAGAGCAAACCAGGCGACGGCGTGTGCAACGTCGAATGCAACATCGCGCAATTCGCATACGACGGCGGCGACTGCTGCCGAGTGAACAGCGTCAACAATGCGCACGTCTACAGCACCTGCGTTGATCCGAAGTCACCATTTCGGTATTTGCTTTGCGTAAATTCTACACGTCATTTTACACTTGCACATGTAAATCGCACAGCTCCGCGCATGATCCTGATACCCGCAAAACCCATCCATTCAGCAAACCGTCTGCTAGGATCTTTTACTTTTCGTCCCGCAACTCAATGCGCGCATACATAAGTAAACAGTTTTATGGATGACACGGGAATTCAAAATTGGTAAAGTGATCCGAGTCCCCCACATAGGTCCGAGTCACTTAGGTGACTTTGAATTGCCACATAAAGATTGAAACGGGTCGTGACAAAACACCAACCCAACCCAACCCAACCCAACCCAACAGTGAAAAACGTGACAAAACACCAACCCAACCCAACCCAACCCAACACAACCCAACACACGCGTGATAAAACACCAACACCAACTGTTGGTGTTTTTTTTAAAAAAATTTTAAAATTTAAAAAATTGGGTTTTGGGAGTACGGTAACGACTCCTAGGATGACGGTAACGACATCACGGGTTACGGTAACCCTGTAGTGGGTCTTGACACGATTTTTCCAAAATCACCCTGATCGTCGCGAAAACTTACTAGAATGTTGGAAACCGTTCAGATAATGGCGGGAAACACTCGTATGTTCAAAATACAAGGGTTACGGTAGTTTTTTGGGTCTTGACACGAAGTTGCTGAAACTACGTTTTTTCTTTGAAATAGCTGTTAAATTTGTTTCAGAAACATGCGGCATTGTCATAAAACGTCAAATTTTGAGTTCAAGGATTACGGTAACCCTGTAGTGGGTCTTGACACGATTTTTCTAAAATCACCCTGATCGTCGCGAAAACTTACTAGAATGTTGGAAACCGTTCACATAATGGCGGGAAACACTCGTATGTTCAAAATACAAGGGTTACGGTAGTTTTTGGGTCTTGACACGAAGTTGCTGAAACTGCGTTTTTTCTTTGAAATAGCTGTTAAATTTGTTTCAGAAACATGCGGCATTGTCATAAAACGTCAAATTTTGAGTTCAAGGATTACGGTAACCCTGTAGTGGGTCTTGACACGATTTTTCCAAAATCACCTTGATCGTCGTGAAAACTTACTAGAATGTTGGAAACCGTTCAGATAATGGCGGGAAACACTCGTATGTTCAAAATACAAGGGTTACGGTAGTTTTTGGGGTCTTGACACGAAGTTGCTGAAACTGCGTTTTTTCTTTGAAATAGCTGTTAAATTTGTTTCAGAAACGTGCGGCATTGTCATAAAACGTCAAATTTTGAGTTCAAGGATTACGGTAACCCTGTAGTGGGTCTTGACACGATTTTTCCAAAATCACCCTGATCGTCGTGAAAACTTACTAGAATGTTGGAAACCGTTCAGATAATGGCGGGAAACACTCGTATGTTCAAAATACAAGGGTTACGGTAGTTTTTGGGTCTTGACACGAAGTTGCTGAAACTGCGTTTTTTCTTTGAAATAGCTGTTAAATTTGTTTCAGAAACGTGCGGCATTGTCATAAAACGTCAAATTTTGAGTTCAAGGATTACGGTAACCCTGTAGTGGGTCTTGACACGATTTTTCCAAAATCACCCTGATCGTCGCGAAAACTTACTAGAATGTTGGAAACCATTCAGATAATGGCGGGAAACACTCGTATGTTCAAAATACAAGGGTTACGGTAGTTTTTGGGTCTTGACACGAAGTTGCTGAAAGTGTTTCCCGCCATTATCTGAACGGTTTCCAACATTCTAGTAAGTTTTCACGACGATTAGGGTGATTCTGGAAAAATCGTGTCAAGACCCACTACAGGGTTACCGTAATCCTTGAACTCAAAATTTGACGTTTTATGACAATGCCGCATGTTTCTGAAACAAATTTAACAGCTATTTCCAAAAAAAACGCAGTTTCAGCAACTTCGTGTCAAGACCCAAAAACTACCGTAACCCTTGTATTTTGAACATACGAGTGTTTCCCGCCTTTATGTCAACGGTTTCCAACATTCTAGTAAGTTTTTGCGACGATCAGGGTGATTTTAGAAAAATCGCGACAAGACCCACTACAGGGTTACCGTAACCCTTGAACTCAAAATTTGACGTTTTATGACAATGCCGCATGTTTCAGAAACAAATTTAACAGCTATTTCAAAGAAAAAACGCAGTTTCAGCAACTTCGTGTCAAGACCCAAAAACTACCGTAACCCTTGTATTTTGAACATACGAGTGTTTCCCGCCATTATCTGAACGGTTTCCAACATTCTAGTAAGTTTTCGTGACGATCAGGGTGATTTTGAAAAATCGTGTCAAGACCCACTACAGGGTTACCGTAATCCTTTTACTCAAAATTTGACGTTTTATGACAATGCCGCATGTTTCTGAAACAAATTTAACAGCTAATTCCAAGAAAAAACGCAGTTTCAGCAACTTCGTGTCAAGACCCAAAAACTACCGTAACCCTTGTATTTTGAACATACGAGTGTTTCCCGCCATTATCTGAACAGTTTCCAACATTCTAGTAAGTTTTCGTGACGATCAGTGTGATTTTGGAAAAATCGTGTCAAGACCCACTACAGGGTAACCGTAACCCGTGATGTCGTTACCGTCATCCTAGGAGTCGTTACCGTACTCCCAAAACCCAATTTTTTTAAATTTTAAAAAATTTAAAATTCACGTGTGTGTTGGGTTGTGTTGGGTTGGGTTGGGTTGGGTTGGTGTTTTGTCACGTTTTTCACTGTTGGGTTGGGTTGGGTTGGGTTGGGTTGGTGTTTTGTCACGACCCGATTGAAACCAGTTTTCTTTCTACGTCTGCACACGCATTCAGTCGCAGAACTTAAAAAAATGATAATACCCGCTCATTTTCCTTCAGCGGGTACGTTGGCGTCGACGAGTTCAAGCGAATGTTGAACTTCACAAACGAGCACACGATGACGGTAACGTTCGCAGAATGGTCGAACGACGATCTGATTGGACTATCGACGTTCCCATGGGAGAAGGAGGCCACTACGATCTATGGTCTGTGTCAGAAAAGCAGTTTTGAAACGATGTCCATTTGCTTTAGATTGCAGACGCAACACAATATTTAGCTTAAAACTGAGCACAATATCGACCATAGCCGAAGCCTCTTCCCGTGCGCACCAAGCTCAAGCTCAAATGTAAGCCGAAGACGAACCGCGAAGCCTAAGCCCAACCATGAACTGAGCAGCCATGCCCAAGCCAAAGCCAAAGCCAAAACAACAACAACAACAACAACAACCACAACAACCACAACAACAACAACAACAACAACAACAACAACAACAACAACAACAACAACAACAACAACAACAACAACAACAACAACAACAACAACAACAACAACAACAACAACAACAACAACAACAACAACAACAACAACAACAACAACAACAACAACAACAACAACAACAACAACAACAACAACAACAACAACAACAACAACAACAACAACAACAACAACAACAACAACAACAACAACAACAACAACAACAACAACAACAACAACAACAACAACAACAACAACAACAACAACAACAACAACAACAACAACAACAACAACAACAACAACAACAACAACAACAACAACAACAACAACATTCGTGCGCAGGCGGAATCATCCTGCACGCGAGTCGCGGCCACAACGGCGACATCGTGCATGAGGTCGGTCATGTGCTCGGCCTCTGGCACGTCCACCACGGCGTCTCGGAGATGTCGTGCAACAGCGCCTGCTACGAGACCGAAGCCAGCTTACTAACAGGCTCGTGAAAATTATTGAAAACTTGAAGAAAGTATTGGTAATTTTTTTTGGAAAATTTCTGTTTATTTTGAATTATAATTTTCGGGTTGTTTTTATGACAATAATCGCAGCTGTTTGAAACATACAATGCCGGCGAGAGGCAGCAATCACTGGCAGAGACATGTTTTTTTGAAAATAGCTTTGATTCCATTTTCTTGTCAGGCGATCTAGCAGACGACACGGCGCCAACGACGAAAAACGTTCTCTGTCAAGATCCAAGCGACCAAAGCGACCCCTGTGGTCGGACAAAGCCGTTCCAAAACACACCGTTTCGAAATTTCATGTCCTATGCGTGTGAGTGCCATATGTACAATGTATATTTGTCGCCAATTATGCGCGATACTCTGATATTGATTGAAATAATTTCGCAATTGTTGGGTGGAAACGAAATTCCGACTCTCCAAACGCGTTATCATGCATTCTAATCGGTGAACATAGCTTTTCAGCAGAGGACTGTACGGACCACTTCACGCCGGTACAGGTCGCGCGAATGCACTGCTACATTGATTTGGCCTACCGGTCTTGGCTGGCAACAACCAGCGAATATGCGCGAAATGACGATCATTTGGTGAACGCCGATCAAACTGAATCATCATCAGAGACAGAAAATGTCACAAAAGATCAGGAAACACCGGAAACAGTGCGACGTGAAGTGTTCGTCACACCATTGGCGCCGAAAGTCGCCGCACTGCGCTACAACAATGTGACGCAGAGATTTGAGGCAGACTTGGTCGGTTTGGTCTCTCTGTTTTCGTTTATGTTTCCAGACCCACTGGAAATGTCTACCTAAAGCTCCATTGTTCTGTGGTCAAAATCGCGTGTTGACCAACTTCTTTTTGCACGTTTCAAACGCTGTCTGGTCAAT
Organism: Theristus sp. LFF4_11; assembly: GCA_030248135.1. Classification (NCBI taxonomy): domain Eukaryota; kingdom Metazoa; phylum Nematoda; class Chromadorea; order Monhysterida; family Xyalidae; genus Theristus; species Theristus sp. LFF4_11. The sequence continues at coordinate 76,060 of JASANC010003268.1, forward strand.
AAGATTTTGTTGTTGTTGGGCTCCAATTTTGAATTAAATTTGCTACACTGCATTACTGCATAATACGTATTGTACTATTATCTTTTCTTTAAGACCTGCGACTCAATGCGGTTGTGGACGTGTAAGGAAACTAGTTTCAATGTTTATGTGGTAATTCAGAATAGCCCAAGTGACCCGGCCCGGCCTTAGGGGACTCGGATCTTTTTGCCAATTTTGAATTCGCGCGTCCGTGCATGAGACTGCTTACCCATCTATGCGCGCCTTGAGAACCGGGACCGAAATAAAAGATACTGATGCAGCCAACCCGGAGCGAATGCTCGATTTCAACCATTTTTTTTGGAGAGCACACACCACCGAACCTATCCAATCTTTTCAGACGTGGTTGGCGCCTTTCGGTGCGGACAATTGTCGTGCGGTCGCCAAAACTGACAACCAAAGTGACGTGTTCGAAGTGAAATCAGCAACGTGCACTCGCCAGGGTGTTGTCAGACAATTCGCGAGCAGAGCATGGACGGCGAAAAGTGGAAGTGTCCTGAGTGGTTATTGGTCTCCGGACCAGGCCGTTGGTGAGTGAAATATTAGCCCCCTGGGCCATTGCGATGGACGCTTGAAATGTTGAACAAAGACAGTCATATGGTTGAAAGGAATGGCGTTTCTGCGACATGCTGAAGGTTTTTGTCTCAAACCTAATTTTTTAGTCCACCACCAAGCATATCGGACTCTGTTCCTTTGGGGCGTTTTTGAAACTTTTTGATTCACTTAAAAGGATGATTGTTTGTCAGTTTTGATTTTGTTCTGTCATGACAACTCGTATGTATTGTGTACGGTTGCCAAGGTTTCCAAACTCTTTTTCCCATAACAGCACAAATTTTGACCACCACCCAAGACACCAAAATACACAACTCAGTAGCATGTGGTTGCGGTAAAATTGTCCGTAACTAGGCGATTTCCGGTTTGTGTCGTGTGTCACCGAAAATATTCACGGTATTTATGCGCACGTGTGGTGTTATTATTTTGAACTTTGAATGCATTTCATTCCACCCTGGGCCTCTTTTGAAAAGCTTGTGCTTATCCAAAAATGCATGCGTGAAATGTCTCACGCTGTGAAATTACAGTTCGGTTCAATGCGTTTCCATTTGCTGTTTTCAGGCGCACATACCGCACGTGAAGGGAGAACATTTCGATTCTATTTCGAATTTCGTTTTTGAAAAACATTTTACTTTCATAGAACGAAAATTTGAATTTGATAACTTTCTATTAAAAAAAAAACACCACACGCGAACGTTTCACCACTGTTGAAAACTATCGCTGCTTTGGCTAGAGACGAAAAGAAAACAACAAAATAGATTCAGCCAAATATCTCCGGAGTCGCCGATCCCACAATGACCACGACGACACCAAAACACACTTTCACAATAATTCCTTCACCAACGATCACCACCATACTACTGATGCTCCATGTCACCACCATCCACACACTCGACGTCAATCATCCGGAATCCGCCGAGCTTCTCTCGCAGTTGGAAGCGGCCTTCTGCTCCGACAAGGCCGACTTCACGCCGTGCGACGAGCCGTTCGGCCGCGTTTGTATCGGGCGTCACTGTGTCAGCATCTGCAGCGCGAAACAGCTGACGCCGTGCGAATGCGGCGGACTTGTGGATCGGTGCAAGGTGAGACGAGAGCGAGTGAAGCGGCATTCATGGAGCAGTATTTAGTGACGCATAGCTGTGCGGTCACTAAATACTGCTTCATGAATGCCCCTTGAGATACGGAGACGTGCACTCGGAAAATGGCGGTGTTCGTTGGTCATGGTTGTTGAATATTTGAATTGTTGACTGGATCTTCCGGTAGGCTGGTTTTCGGAGTTTAGTGCAGCTGTTTTCAAAATAAAGAAGCGAATGATTCGATATGTCGCATCAGGTATTGGCTATAAATTTCCGGTTCGGCAGTGTGAAGATTCTTTTTTATTGCATTGTTGATGTTGTTTTTTACTTTTTTCTCTTTGCATCACTTTTTTCTCTCTCTATTCTTTAATTGACAGATCTGCTGCCGCGACCGCGCCGGCTCCTGCCGTTCGTCACACCTCTGGGGCATTGCAACGTCGACGGAGGGCGTCGTCGGCGTCTGGACTCGTCACAATACGGCCGCGTCGTGTTTGAGCGCCACGAGCGGCAATTGCGCCGGCGACAACAACGGAAAAGTGTGCGACGTGACGTTCAGACTCGGTTCGTTCGGCGACGGACAATCCACATATTGAACAAACACCGGTTGAACTTGCAATCGGTCTTACACTGGATATTCAAACTACGGCGCATTCATGTTGCAGTATTTAGCGCCCGCGCAGCTATATGTTTTAACGCACAGCTGTGCGGTCACGAAATACTGCAACATGAATGCGCCCTTACAGTACAGTACCAACCATAATTAATGCGCAGTTTTAGTGCTGTCGGGGCTCCGTCGAGCTCGATGGAGCTCGCAGTTTCGCCACACACAAAGTATAGAGGGGCGGAGTTTTAGGTGTGCGCGTGCACACAGGCTCCACAACTCTCACAAGAAAAAAATGGAAAAAATGAACGCGCGCGCACGGCCCAGCCTGTCAAATACACAGGGCTGCTGTGGAGCTCGAGCCGAGCTCGATGGAGCTCCATAGCTGGTACTGTACTATTGCTAGTTTTGCATTTTCCATCTTAAAAAACGCAATCTCAAGCGCAACCAATCCCAGCCAGTTTCACAATCAAACATTTAATCGCGCGTTGCACATCATGAATTCCATGGTACAGTATTCTTCTACAGAATGGCCGATTAAACATGGCAGCTTTTTTCAGGGTGCAAGGAGCGCGCGAAATTTGAATGAAAGAAAAAAGACGTTCAGAAACCCAATTGTCTGGCAGATTTGACGCGTCTTTTTAAACGAATTGATTCCTCGTGCTCTGCTGTTCATTCTTTTTTCACTTGCACACACGATTGGGAATTATCTTGGCATTTTTTAAAAAGACAACTCCAAGTCTGCGACTGATCCCGCCTTGATGGAAAATACAAGGACTGCCTTATTTATTCGGCCATACTTGTACAGGCACCTACATCGAGGAGCCGTCTGTGTGCAAACGCGGTTTCTGTTCGCGGCTACGATGTTCGGACCAAGATCCCGGTCTCGCGGCCTGCTCCTGCATCGGCCAGTACCGAAACTATCCGTACTGCTGTCACAGTCCACGGAATGGCACCGCCTGTCTGCCGTATCAGTGGTGGCTGCGACAGAATGCGCTACCGTACTTACGGTCGATCGGCTCGGAGGTGGCCGTCATTCCGTCCGGTCCGGTCTTTTTTGGAGCCGTTTTTTTCGGGAACTTGTGTTCTTTGAAAGTTTGGTGTTTTGAGAAGTTTTTTTGGCGGGAGTTTGGTGTTTCGCAATATGTTATCATTCTTTTTTTCGGTGTTTTGGGTCGTCTGAATGTGGTGCTCTTCATACGTTTCATTTTACCGGATGCGCGTGTCGCGCGCTCCTCTTTGTTGCCTCAATAGCACATATCGAGCATCGAAAATTATCGAGATCTCACCATTGATGCCATACAGTGTCCAATTATTTTACATTCACCCGTTTGCTTTTTCTATTCGCAGGCACCTGGGCAAGTCGGGACCCGTGCGCAACGGGCACCGCACGCGACCAGGAGCGTTGCGGCCCACGGCACGTGTGTCGCTCGTTTCGGTGCGAGAACGTTTGCGACCCGATGGGCCTGACCGAGTGTGTCTGCGCGCCGGGGTCACCGTTTGAGTGCCAGGTTGGTGCGTGTGTTGGTGTCTGTGCGCCGGGGTCACCGTTTGAGTGCCAGGTTGGTGCGTGTGTTGGTGTCTGTGCGCCGGGGTCACCGTTTGAGTGCCAGGTTGGTGCGTGTGTTGGTGTCTGTGCGCCGGGGTCCCCACCGTTGGAGTGCCAGGTTGGTGCGTGTGTTGGTGTCTGTGCGCCGGGATCCCCACCGTTTGAGTGCCAGGTTGGTGCGTGTGTTGGTGTCTGTGCGCCGGGGTCACCGTTTGAGTGCCTGGTTGGTGCGTGTGTTGGTGTCTGTGCGCCGGGGTCACCGTTTGAGTGCCAGGTTGGTGCGTGTGTTGGTGTCTGTGCGTCGGGGTCACCGTTTGAGTGCCTGGTTGGTGCGTGTGTTGGTGTCTGTGCGCCGGGGTCCCCACCGTTTGAGTGCCAGGTTGGTGCGTGTGTTGGTGTCTGTGCGCCGGGGTCCCCACCGTTTGAGTGCCAGGTTGGTGCGTGTGTTGGTGTCTGTGCGCCGGGGTCCCCACCGTTTGAGTGCCAGGTTGGTGCGTGTGTTGGTGTCTGTGCGCCGGGGTCACCGTTTGAGTGCCAGGTTGGTGCGTGTGTTGGTGTCTGTGCGTCGGGGTCACCGTTTGAGTGCCTGGTTGGTGCGTGTGTTGGTGTCTGTGCGCCGGGGTCCCCACCGTTTGAGTGCCTGGTTGGTGCGTGTGTTGGTGTCTGTGCGCCGGGGTCCCCACCGTTTGAGTGCCAGGTTGGTGCGTGTGTTGGTGTCTGTGCGCCGGGGTCACCGTTTGAGTGCCAGGTTGGTGCGTGTGTTGGTGTCTGTGCGTCGGGGTCACCGTTTGAGTGCCTGGTTGGTGCGTGTGTTGGTGTCTGTGCGCCGGGGTCCCCACCGTTTGAGTGCCAGGTTGGTGCGTGTGTTGGTGTCTGCGCGCCGGGGTCACCGTTTGAGTGCCTGGTTGGTGCGTGTGTTGGTGTCTGTGCGCCGGGGTCACCGTTTGAGTGCCTGGTTGGTGCGTGTGTTGGTGTCTGTGCGCCGGGGTCACCGTTTGAGTGCCTGGTTGGTGCGTGTGTTGGTGTCTGTGCGCCGGGGTCACCGTTTGAGTGCCAGGTTGGTGCGTGTGTTGGTGTCTGCGCGCCGGGGTCACCGTTTGAGTGCCAGGTTGGTGCGTGTGTTGGTGTCTGCGCGCCGGGGTCACCGTTTGAGTGCCAGGTTGGTGCGTGTGTTGGTGTCTGCGCGCCGGGGTCACCGTTTGAGTGCCAGGTTGGTGCGTGTGTTGGTGTCTGCGCGCCGGGGTCACCGTTTGAGTGCCAGGTTGGTGCGTGTGTTGGTGTCTGTGCGCCGGGGTCACCGTTTGAGTGCCAGGTTGGTGCGTGTGTTGGTGTCTGCGCGCCGGGGTCACCGTTTGAGTGCCAGGTTGGTGCGTGTGTTGGTGTCTGTGCGCCGGGGTCACCGTTTGAGTGCCAGGTTGGTGCGTGTGTTGGTGTCTGCGCGCCGGGGTCACCGTTTGAGTGCCAGGTTGGTGCGTGTGTTGGTGTCTGTGCGCCGGGGTCACCGTATGACTGCCAGGTTGGTGCGTGTGTTGGTGTCTGTGCGCCGGGGTCACCGTTTGAGTGCCAGGTTGGTGCGTGTGTTGGTGTCTGTGCGCCGGGGTCACCGTTTGAGTGCCAGGTTGGTGCGTGTGTTGGTGTCTGTGCGCCGGGGTCACCGTATGACTGCCAGGTTGGTGCGTGTGTTGGTGTCTGTGCGCCGGGGTCACCGTTTGAGTGCCAGGTTGGTGCGTGTGTTGGTGTCTGTGCGCCGGGGTCACCGTTTGAGTGCCAGGTTGGTGCGTGTGTTGGTGTCTGTGCGCCGGGGTCACCGTTTGAGTGCCAGGTTGGTGCGTGTGTTGGTGTCTGTGCGCCGGGGTCACCGTTTGAATGCCAGGTTGGTGCGTGTGTTGACGTCATCACTGCAAGAGAAGAAACCCCAGAGTTGCGCTTTTTTGTTGCACACCCTGGTTTTGGACGTATACTGAAACTAATCGATCGCGTTTTTGCGACTTGTGAAGATGGTCCCAAGTCCCGGTCGCACACTCCCCGTTGTCGAATGGTGCTCAGCTTTATGGTGTTAGTTATTGCAAATATTTTTCAAGCAACAACAAACAGCAAAAGCAGCCAGTCACTCTTTTATAGTAGACACGAAGGTTTTTGTCCGATAAGACCGGAGTCACTGAAAACGCAAACTCAACGAATCACTCAACAGTTTACTCATTATGAAACAGCATTTTTCACGATATTGTTGAGGTACAATACCACTGTCTGCTCAACAATTGTGTCGTGCAGCACATTTATCGTGCAAAATCATAAAACAAATTTCTTCCGATATGAAAAGCGTATCATATGAAATACTATAGCTCAACAATTTGTTGTTGAGAACTTTGTTGAGCAGGCCTTGCTTCTCAATTGTTCGCGGCAACAATCTTGACTTCAATTGTGATGTTGTGCTTTGTCACCCTCGTGGCCTGGTGATAGTGCGTTAGACTCGTTGTCTGTGCGCTCGGGCGATCGAGCCCCACCGAGGGGTGTATAGGCACTTAATGACAGAGACAACTCGATGGGCGCCCTACTCAATGGCGTTCTGTACGCTTCTCTGGGTCAGCCGAAAACGTTGCCTAAAAATCCCAACAACAAAAACAACAACAAACCAACAACCCAGGTGTGCTGCCTGCGTAACGGACGCTGCCAGACGGTCGGTCAAGCGCTGCCACGTCCCGTTGGCTCAATGTGCAACTTTGGATTCGGCGTTTGCGACACCGACGGGCAGTGCCAGTGAGTGGGCTACAGTGGCGGCCAATAGTGTTGGAACGCTGCATCAGCCGTACAAACGCTATTATAAGAATTTATGGGCAACGTTGGGTCGAAAAGTGTCCCGTGAACCCAACGTTGCCAATAAATTATTATAATAGCGTTTGTGTTCCAATATAAAAGCACGCGCAGCGTTCCAACAGTTTTGGCCGCCACTGTATATTGGTGGTTTTTTGGTGGAATCGGACAGCGAGACACGCGCATGTGCGACGTCTTCTGCATTATTGAACTGATACGCTGCGTAACAGTTTCGCTCCATTGTGGCAAATTGGGTAGTTAAAATCTGATGACTCATGTTGCTGTGTGCAAACGGCTGATTATGCGTGTAGGAATTGAGATTATAACCAACAAAATCCGATTATATTACCAACAAAATTTTTGAATCGCACAGATTGCACTTTTGCCACAACAGCTGAATTCCACTCAATTGCAAAGTTGGTTCAACAGGCAAAATTGCGCCGTAAATTTTCTATCAAGAAGTAAACGTTTTCAAACATTCACCACACAAATAGTTTTTTCATCACTTCTCAGAAGCATTCGCGAAAACCACCCCCAAACGAGCATCTGCGGTGACACCGAGTTGGAGTGCATCTGCAGTCCGGAGTCCGGCTACGAGTGTCACCAGTGTTGTCTGATCAACAACATTTGCACGAGTCTACAGCATTTCAAGGTTGTGTGAAAATCTAGCTTTTTTGTGAAATTGGCTTTCTCGATTTTGATTTTTGTCTTCTTCAGCTTTTGATTCTTTTTATTGCGAGTATAATGAAGCGCTGGCGGTTCCATTAACCATTGTAAACTGTTCGTAGTATGATAGTTTGTAAAATAAAGCAAAACAGGCAAAAATTATAGCAGAACAATGGCGCACACGGCGTATAGGCGCAAAAGATAAAGAACAACCATAAAGAAAAAAAACAACGCAGCTCGCTTAGACATTGTGTAAGAATCAGTGAAAATGACCGGAATAATATCCCAGCAGGTGTAAATTTCTTGAGCAACGAAATCAGCAAAAAATCACAAGAAGCCAAGCGAAATATGCAAGACGCAATTTGAATTTGAAACCATGCAAAAAAACTCTGTAGATCCGCGCCATTGGCACACCGTGCAACTATTCCTACGGACGTTGCCACGCCGATGGCACGTGCCTCTCGCTCGGTCAACGCCACCCCACGCACTCGTATTGCGGTGACCCTGCACTCGAATGCGTTTGCGCCCCGCACACTGGTTAGCGCAGCACTCACCGAGTTTTATGTTGTTGTTGTTCTTTTATATTATTTACAGTTGAATTTAGTTTCGCCATTTTTATTGTGTTTCGCATATGTTTCTGCTTGAGAACGAAGTATATCCACTCCACACACACTGTTTATCTTTTAGAACACACCCTGAAAACACACTGCGCAACTTTTCACATTACATGTAGCCCAAAAATACCATTTTTTATTTGCATTGAATATTCTATATCACCCAGAGAAGCGTACTGAACGCCATTGAGTAGGGCGCCCATGAGTTTCTTCTCAGTCATTAAGTGCCTGTACACCCCTCTCGGGCGGGGCTCGATCCCCCGAGCGCACGGACCGTAGTCGAACGCGGTAGCCACCAGGCCACGAGCGGTGACGACACGGCTGTGCTTCCAACAGGCTACGAGTGCCACAAATGCTGTCTCGTACACGGTGTCTGCGCGTCCCCTACGCACTACGCGGTACGCTCGGTCGGCACACCCTGTAATTACACGTTCGGCGAATGCCGCCAGGACGGACAGTGTCACCCAGTGGGCGAACGGCATCCGACGCATTCACGGTGTGGCGACAACGCGCGAAAGTGCGTCTGCGAGGCCGGCTCCGGCTATGAGTGCTACCAGTGCTGTGTACAGCTCGACCGGTGCTCGCCGGCATTGCCCGGTGCACAGGTGAAGACCAAACGCAGGATTGTTGCAATTGCATTGCGCACTTTATATTGCATGCGTTTGTTTTGTTTTATTTTTGCACTTCAGTGACGGACTGTTTACGACGACAAACTGCAGGTCCGTTGTTGATTGATTGCGCGTTTTTGTGCGTTACAACGTGCAAGCACTGTTTGTTATAATAGCTGAAAAAAACAACTTACCGCATTTGGTCTCCCACACGAATCGGTCGTGCGCGTGCTGCACACGTGTGCATGGTCAAAGAAGGTTTTCAATGTTCAAATTGTTGCTATTTCCCTTTCACAGTAAGCGTGCCAAATGGTGATCACTAAGTACAAAGTTCGCAGTAGCAGTATCCGTGGGGAAAGCCAAATAAATCGGTTATGGGCGCACACAGTTTTGGCACTATTGTATGACCTATTTTTTTAAACGTGTCCCACTGAAATGACGTCATGTGCCGCCAGACATGCGCTTGCCGTTCACTGCAAACCAGACTTTCCGTTTAGCCGATTTCTTCCCGTAAACAAATGGTGAATGTCGAATCAGTCACGTCACACCAAACTGACATTTTAGTGCCTGTACTTTGACAAATGGGCGTTTTTAAAACAAATGACGTCATTTTAGTCCGGACACGTTTGAATAAATCCACAATAGCATGTCACACCATATCATGAACAACAGGAGAATATCAATAGTCAAAAAACGCGACGTAACGTTTTCGGTGAACAAACTGTTGATCAAAAAGTGTTCACTATTTTTAGCGCATGCTGACCAGTTGTTCTGTTGTTGAGTTTTTTCTGTGACGAGATTCATCACAATAGTTTGTTATTTCGAATTATTTGCTTGAAGAAAAGCACTGAAAAACGGTCACACAAATGAATGGAACAACAATGAGATGAATCGCGTTTCTACAACAACAAAAAAACTCAACAACCCAATAATGAACACCGAACACCGTTAGCTTTATAACAGTCGAACTGTAAATTTTTGGGAATCCAGCTGATTGGTTGCAGCTCACGTGACGCATACTTTCTCCGTAATACCGACCGCAATTTCTGTACAGTAAGCCAAGCATCACGTGACCAGCAACCAATTCCTCAGCTGATATTCCCTATACTTTAGAGTTCGACTGTATTTGGAAAACATTACCAAAAAACCATCACCGCACCGCGCGATTTGTGATCGACCGTCTGCACAGACACACACACACAGGAGCCGATGCTTCGCCCGATCGGCACCGCGTGCAACTACTCGTTCGGCTGGTGCGACCGCGACGGGCAGTGCAAGGCGATCGGCGACTCGCATCCGTTGCGCTCGATCTGCGGTGATCGCGCGAGCGAGTGCCGCTGCGCGCCCGGCAGTGCCGCCGAATGCGTCCACTGTTGCATTGATGCGCTCACTGGCGTTTGCACGGCCGCAAGTACACACAGTGCATCGTGTTACCGCGCGGTGTTCGCACCGTTTCATATTGCGGTCGCATATGCGCGGTTTTGATTCATCATGAAAAAAACAGTTTTCTTCTTCACATCAGTATAGCACGGTTTTGGTTCAGTACGGTCTCTTTGTTGCGAGTACGGTACGGTCGCGGCGACCGTAGCCTCGCGGTCGCCACACACACACACACGCACACCGCGGCAACACTATGCACATGTGTTTTTTTCATGTTTGTTGTGCACCATTTTATAATCCATTCAGTGTTTCACAATAGTCCCCCTGTGGTCAGTTCTATAAAAAGTGAATAGTGCTTGAAAAGTGAATAGTTCTACTCCAGGGTGTTCCAAAATTTAGACCGTAACAAATTTCGGTTGAATACTAGAACCCCAGTTCATCTTTGACGGAAGCATCTCATTGATTGGATTGATGTTTCTAATTTCGATGCAAAAATGTTTGTCTTTGAAGCTCATGTCTGGATTATTTTTTCAGAATTTGTCAAAGACTAACTTTTGGAACACCCTGGAGTAAAAATGTTCACTTTTCAATTTCACTTTTCAAAAACTATTCACTTTTATAGAACTGACCACTGATCACACATCTGTTCGCTTCATTCCACCGTTCACCGCGCAGCTCGTCGCGTTGCCCGTGAACTCGGCACACCCTGTAATTATTCGTATGGCGTCTGCAACACCGAGGGCAATTGCCAGCCGCTCGGCTTTTCACACCCCGACGTTAGCGCATGCGGTGCGCGCGCGCGTGAGTGCGTTTGCAAGCCGGGCACACACGACGAGTGTAAACAGTGCTGCAGCACAGCGCGCGGCGACTGCCTGGTCGCCATGGACAGAATACAGGTAACAAAAGTGTGTGTGCACTTGTATTAGCTCACAAAAGCGGATTTAGCAATTAGCGCTTTTTTGTGCAGACGACACTTGAAAAATGGCCACGCGATTTAGAAATCGTGTCGTGTGTGCACACTTTCTCTGTCCAGTGTTCAGACCGCGCGGTTCTTTTGGTGTGAGTTACCGCGAAGAATGACCGCACACCGAATCGTGTGTCCCGCAGGACTTGAGCGGGCGTGTTGCTTCCACCGGTCTGCGGGGTTTTCATCGCGTTTTCATATCGGCTGGCGCTCTGATTATTGGGTGTCACTATTTCAATTGAAGCAAAAAAACGGACACGTTTTGTCGACTGCGTACACAGTAACATTGAATTGCAACACAACACAAATCGCATCACACGAAAAAATCAACCGCAGCGCTTTTTTAAGTGTGTGAAACCATTTTGGACTCTCAGTCTTCGGCAAATTTTAGATCCGAGCACCGAACACACCCTGTAATTACTCGTACGGACAATGCGACGCATCCGGACAGTGTCAGCCTCTCGGGCGGAGTCATCCTTCGTACAGTCCGTGCGGCGACAAGAAGAAGGAATGTGAGGATTTTCGAACGTCATTTCCATTTGAGTTTGCTGACAAAAATGAGTTTTTACCGGCTTTTTTACTGCAAAGGGTTGTAAAAAAATGCTTTGTTTGAACCGCTATACGGTAAAGTGTAATGGTTTGTTTGTTTAGGGGGTAGTAAAACAAAACGATCCTTGATTCCTTTGTCCATCATATCACGGCAACCGTCAATTCGAAAACAACATGCTCAAAATTGCTATCACATGGCAACATAGCTTTTTTTCTGCGCTACTCTGCAGGTGTCTGCGAACCAGGCTCCGCCCACGAATGCCACCGCTGTTGTCTGAGCGACGACGGTTTCTGTATGTCTACGGAGACGAGCAACAACAACAACAACAATAACAATAACAATAACGATGCGGTGCTTTTTCGCGAGGTCGGAACGGCGTGCAATTATTCGTATGGAGTGTGCGGACTTGACGGGCAATGTCAACCGCTCGGTAAAGTGGAGTTGAATATCAGTTTCGTAAAGCATTTTTAACAATTCACCATCGGCACACACGCACACACACACGCACACTGCCCATAGGCTGTTGTTGTTGTTTGTTGCCCCCCTTTTTATCCTTACCCAACGCCCATGGGGAAAGGCAGTGTGTCGCAATTTTTGTATTGTCCACCAAACATGGGCTGCGACGTTGGACGCAGTTGTTTCTGCTATAGAAGTGACACTGCCCGTAGGCTCGCGTCACCCGACGCACAGCGCGTGCGGCAACCCGCTGATGGAGTGCGTCTGTGCGCCCGGCTCCGCGCACGAATGTCACGTGTGCTGTCTGATCGAGGGTGTCTGCCAGAGTATCAACGACCAAACCGACCGCGGCCTCGTGCGACGCATCGGCACACCCTGTAATTACACGTTCGGCATCTGCAACGGCGCCGGCCGCTGCCAGCCGCTCGGCAGTCTCCATCCGGCGTTTCAGTTCTGCCAGAATCCGGCGAACGATCGTCAACCGTGCGGCGTCGCGCAGCGCTGCAGAAACGGTCGGTGCGGTGGTGTACCACGGCGGGTGTGTGGCTGCCCGAATAATGGCATGCGGCACACACTGGCTATTGCCGCAAAGACGATAATATCTAGATACGATCGTGGATATTTGCTTATCGGAAATTATAGTTCTTTTATTAGTCAATCAGTCAGTCAGTTTTATTCTGCAGTGCACCGCATGATACCAGGAAAAGTGTAAGACACGCGTGAGTAGGCAAGCGAAAGTTTAATCGGGCAGAACTTTGCAAGTGCAAGTGAACTCTGTGACGAACAGGCGGCGAACCGCAACAATTCACGGGGCAGCTGCACCGCGTCTACCACAGCACACCGTTGCAAGCGATGCGGTGGAATTGTTAGATCGGATTTTGTCAAACCTGTCAGACAATAGACGACGTCGCGCAGTTCACCGACAATTTGCATAAAACGAACGAACGAACCGTGATTTTTCGACGATATATGTTTCGCCAGGACTAACCAGAAAAGCGTGCAGAGTAGGGCGCCATCGAGTTTTCTCCGTCATTAAGTGCCTATGCACCCGTCGGCGGGGCTCGATCCGCTGAATTGTAGACAACTAGGTGATTGGTTGCTGATCGCACGTGATGCATGTGTTTCTGTGCAGGACAGACACTCGCGCCTCCACGGTGATCACCAACCAATCAGCGGATTGCCTGTAATGTCAAAGTTCGCACTATTTGTATTGTGGATTTATTCAAACGTGTCCGGACTGAAACGACGTCATTTGCTTTGAAAAACGCCCGTTTGTCACAGTACAGGCACTAAAATGTCATCAGTTTGGTGTGACTGATTCGACATTCACCATTTGTTTACGGGCAAGAGATCAGGCTAAAAACGGAAAGTCTGGTTGGCTGTGAAACGTCAAGCGCATGTTTCGGCGGCACATGACGTCATTTCAGTGGGACACGTTTGAAAAAATACGGCATACAATGGTGCGAAAACTATGTGTGCGCCCGTAACCGATTTATTTGGCTCTCCCCACGGATACTGCCACTGCGAACGTTGTACTTAGTGATCGCCAGAGTCACTTGGCACGCTTACTGCGTGAAAAAAGGGAAATTGCAACAATTTGAACACAAATGAAAACCAGTCGCATACACAGGCGTATGCGCGCACGTTTGCGGCAGCCGCCACCGCGAGTGCATCTGCTCGCCGAACAGCCGCGCCGAGTGTCACCAGTGCTGCATGCGCGACACCGCGTGCGTCGACGTGTACGACTGGCGCTCGCACGATCTGCTGCGTCCGGTCGGCACGTCGTGCAACTACACGCTCGGCGTCTGCGACCTCCGGGGCGCCTGCGTCGCGCTCACCAGTCATCCGCAGAAGCAACTCTGCGAGTATCGCGAGAACGAGCGTAATCAGTGCGGCCCGCGACATCTGTGCGTCGGTGAGAATGTCGGCCCCGACCGATCGGGGCGCGGGAGGGTTTTGTTGTTTGTTTTGTTTTCTGATGATGACACTTTTTTGGATTTGTGTGATTTTGGAGTCGAATATTGGTTTCGGCTTTTATTCATTCGACCGATAAGTTGTTTTTTGGCGTTTTTTGGACTCTTTTTGTCCCGGACGTTTGAACGGCACAAGTTATTTTCTAGTGATACCATAGCGTCATGCTGAACGCAGCTGTGAAATGCACTCCACTCCACTTGAATTCGTGAATCACCGTATTACCCCCAATAAAACCCCATGGGGTGGGGGTTTATTAGTGGGGGGGGGGGATTATTGGTGGGGGGAGGGGGGTTATTTACAAACAAATTCTGGGGGTGGGGGTTTGTTGAAAAATAGCAAAAATACCTTGCATGGCAGGCAAGAAAGTCGCAAAAACTTCTACTTTTCACAGAGATTTCCTTTTGTAACAACCTTTTGTAATGAAATTACCATTAACTCATCCCTTTGGGGCCTTTGGTAGCACAATTTCACCAATGTCACTGCATTAAGCCACTGAATTCGCTGGGTATGTGTTTCAAACAGGTTTCCAATTAACCCCCATGGGGGATTTTGGGGGGGGGAGGGATTATTCGGAAACTTGTCGGGGGGGGGTGAGGGTTTAATGGTGGGGGGGATTAATGGTGGGGGGGTTTAATGGGGGTAATACGGTAACGGTGCTAGACAGACTTCACCGATCGTTCCACAGTCCAACGAAACAGATGCGCACATATCTGACATTATCAATTAAGATTCCAACCGCAAAACTCCGTCAATCTCGCCAAAAAAATTAGAAAAAAACCGCATCTTTTCGCAAAAAAAAAACAAAACACTTGCGTCGCAGACTCGCACTGCACGCACATCTGCGGCCGCGAGTCGCTCGAGTGCCGCTGTGCGCCGGGCGCCGCCGACGAGTGTCACGTGTGCTGCAATCGCGGCGGCGTCTGCCGCTCCGTCTACGACGCAACGTCCGCCTTTCTGCGCCACCAGACCGGCACGTCGTGCAACTACACCCGCGGCACCTGTAACGCGCAGGCGAAATGCGAACAGTTGTCGACGTTCTGCTCGAAGCCGGAGAACGAGGCGAAACGCTGCGGACAGAAGCACCGCTGCGACGGTGGCGGCTGCGAGCACATTTGCGGCGATCCGGACCTGGAGTGCGTCTGCGAGGTCGGCGGCGCACACGAGTGCCACGTGTGCTGTCTGCGGCCGCAGGGGTGCGTTCGTGTATATGAGCTATTTTTTTCCCAAACGTGTCCGGACTGAAATGACTTGTCATGTGCCGCCAAACATGCGCTTATCGTTCATCACAGCAAAGCTTGACTTTCCGTTTACCCCGATTTCGTGCCGTAAACATGTGTGGTGAATGTCGAATCAGTCACATCAAACTGACATTTTAGTGCCTGTAGTTTTGACAAACGCGGGCGTTTTTAAAGCAAATGACGTCATTTTAGTCCGGACACGTTTAAATAATTCCACAATACATACGCGGCGATTTATTAGTGTGTTTTGGGCCACACGAGCACTCGGAGTGTGTGTGGACACTCGGTGAACACCAACACTCGCACCACTCGCACACTTTTGTGCACACACCCGGATAAGCAGAAACACTCAAACGGAACAACACCGTGGCATTTTACGTATGACGAATTGTATTTGCCATATGAATGCTGCGTGTTTGTTTCCTCATCTTCTACAGTCGCAGTCTAAATTATAGGGAATCAGCTGATTGGTTGGTGGTCACGTGATGCAAGCTTTCTGTGCAGGACGACAGACTCCGACAGACGGCGCTGCACAGCAATGCCTGCACAGAAAGCATGCATGCACGTGATCAACCAATCAGCTGATTCCCTATAATTTACAGTTCGAACTGTATGTCCTAGTTTTGCTATCGCCATAATACTGATTGGTTTCAATGCTTGGAGACGATCACAACCCCGCACAATGTGTTTTTTTCTCTTAAAAATATGACAATGTTATTATCACAATATGGTACGCCAAGCCCGTCCGAGTGTCCGACCGGCTTGTGTGAAATTGACCTCGATAGTTTTTTTTGTTCGCCGATATTTCAGGCTCGCACTAAGTGCGATCGGCGACTCGACGAACCTGAACATGACGCACCGATGCGAGTCTGTGTACAATCGCGAGAACGCATCACACCTGATTCGTCCGTACGGCAGCGACTGTAACTTTACGAGGGGCATCTGCGATCGCGACGGCAACTGTGACGACGTCAAGAATCATCCGTTGTTCTCGGCGGCGAACACGTTCATCGGCCGTAATGAGCTCGGAATGGTCGTGTCCGTGTGTTGCACCGGTGCTCTGGCGTTCGTTGCTGCCGTTCTGTACCTGCTGTCGGCGAATAACGGGCCATCATAATCTTTTCGTTGTTTCTTTCTGTTGACTGGAAAAGTTATTGAAATCGAGTTTGAACTTTGGAGCGGTCTTTTGTGGTCGGATGACTGGGATAACATGGTTTTGCAACTTTGACTGCTTTTGTTTTCTTTTTAGTTTTCATTGTTTGTTTGTACCATTCTGTTCGCACGTTTCTTATTCTGACTCTCCGTGTGTGCAGTTTGCTAACAGATAATGTGTGTTTGGTTGAATCAATAAATCTTTATTTTATCTAAATCGAATCATTATTGATTTTGCTCCATACCTGGTTATCTGATCAAGCTTTGTCCTGATCAAGCATACAATAGATATAATCCATCTGGCCAATACATACAACTAGATGATTGGTTGGGTTGCAGATACTTGCATGTTGATGCATGTTGATGCATGCATTATGCAGGAGAACTCCGCCCTCCAGCATTCAATGCCTGCACAGATTGCACGCATCAGTCAAGATGTGAAGATCATCTAAAACTTTTTTCAGAAAAAATGAACTGAACACCGAGAACGTTTACTGAAGAATTTACAGAACAAATTTGTTTATATTTTGGAAATTTTAATAGCTAAACTGAACAAAATCGTAATACAAATAAATGTCTATCGGTTTTGTTCAGAAGCAAATTTCTGTAGTACCGTATTACCTCCAATAAACCCCCATGGGAGATTAATACGTCAGCGACTTTTAGGGGTGGGGGTTTATTGGCGGGGGGTGGGGGGGTTTATTTACAAACAAATTCTAGGGGTGAGGTTTGTTGAAAAATGGCAAAAATACCTTTCATGGCAGGCAAGAAAGTCGCAGAAACTTCTACTCTTCACAGAGATTTCCTTTTGTATCTTAACAGCCTTTTGTAATGAAATTACCATTAAGTCATCCCTTTGGGGCCTTTGGTAGCACAATTTCACCAATGTCACTGCATTCAGCCCCTGAATTCGCTGGGTATGTGTTTCAAACAGGTTTCCAATTAACCCCTATGGGGAATTATTTGTGGGGGGGGATTATTCGGAAACTTGTCGTGGGGGTGGGGGTTTATTGGTGGGGGGATTAATGGTGGGGGGGGGGGTTTAATGGGGGTAATACGGTAGTCGTTCTCAGTGAATGATATTGAGCGAAGCCTAATGAACAATTTTCAAAAAAAAACCGTACATCAGGCGCACCAGACGCTGAAAGTTGCCAGGCGAGCACGAAGGCGTGGCTGCCGGAAGAGTCGTGCGACGACGAGTCGAAGGCGAATCAACCTTTGAACGCGCCAATCGTCGACCATTCTCAATCCAGCCACTCGTCGCCTTGCGTCTTGTTCGTCGCGCCCGAACTGGCGTTGCCGCTGGAACGTCTCGCGATCTGGATTTCGTGGAACGCCGGCGAAAGCATTGAACTGCTGAGGTTGCATTTTCTGAATCGCTCGATCGCACCGATAGATTTGGCGCTGCCGGTGACGACTTTCTGCGACATGCCGTACACTGTGCGCATCGAAGAGCATCGGCCGATTCAGACGGTTGTTCGAGTATTTTTTTTATTTTGATATTGCACATTTTTTTCGAGCGTATTTTTGGCACTCTGATGGGACAAAATAAACGTACAAGCTTAAACAAAATGGCACTAAATGTGCACTTTCTTTTGACGGAGTATTCATAAACCAGTAAATTTTATGATGTCACGTCCCCTCCATATTCTTTTCTCCTGGACCATTGAAAAACAACCCATGATACAGTTTCAACCATGAAACGTTGACCAGATTTTCTTCAATTGTTGTCGCTCATTTTCACATACGATATTGCCGCTTAAACATGACAGCTTTTCTCAGGGTTCAAGGAGGGCGCCAAATTTGAAATAAAGGAAAAAAAGAACTTTCAGACACCCAAATGTGTGTTAAATTTGACGTGTTTTTTTTAAACTAATTGATTCTTCGTGCTATTCTGTCTTTTCTTCTCCCTGCGCACTAGATTGGCGAAAATCTTGTTGAGAAAGGATTATTGAGAAAGGCAACTCCTACATAGTCTGCAATTGGAGAAGACAAGAGACTGCCTAATTTATTCGGTCATACTATAGCTGGAAATCCGTGTCACGAATCAGTTCGTCAGCATCGATGCGGTCGAGTTCATATCGCCCTCGAATCGTCCTGAATGCCTTCGCTGCACTGGTCGTACGCAGTATCGATTCCATCGAGAGCCGCCGTTCAATTTCGACAGCAATGAAAACGTTTCGTTTGTGGACGTTGCTGAGGAATATTTCGCAGACCGGTCAGAAGCGTTGTTGATTGTAGTTTGAATCGAATCATCAATCAATAACTTAAGCGGCATTCATGAAGCAGGATATAGTGACGCGGAGCTGTGGTTAAAACACGCGGTCACTAAATACTGGATTCATGAATGCACCATTAGTGACTCATGTATGGACACGTCTTATCTGCTTTACTTTTTATTCATCAGCGACATCTATCCAAACACGGAATACCGGTATTACGTGGAAAATTTACAAGTTGGTGCAAACAGCAGTGAGAACGACGTTGTTGGACCTGCGTCGCCGACGCTGATGCTAAATACGAATGCGACAATCTGTGGCGATGCATTGGTTTGGCTGATTTTTGGCGTATATTGTTTTGATGTAAAAAATACTCTGAAAATAGATCAGTGCATACACGCAGGTCACCGTAGACGAAGCGTGTGATGACGGCAATACGCTGGATGGGGATGGGTGCGACACTGATTGTTTGGTGGAGCCTGGATTCAATTGTATCGGTACGTGTATTTCATTGACTGGGTTGGTTGATTGATTGATTGATTGATTGAGTGATTGATTGTTTGTTTGTTTTTTGATTGTTTTGGGCAATGCACCCAACTGCATTTGTTCTGTTATTACTTTTGCATTTTCTCCATGCTGCACTTCAGTGTCTAAACAAGACAAAACTGGAACTGAACGGAGCTGAATTGATTTGCATGGAACTACACAGACGAACCAAGCCAGTGCTACATATTCGCCGGCGACGGAGTGTGCGAGGCGTTTGAACGTGCGAGCAGCGTCGACGACTGCGGCCATTACACGCCGGAAGGTTTCGACGATCAGTGGGTGCGATCGGCGACGTTCGACAAATGCGCCGATGGACAAGAGGAAGTCCGGCGGGGGAGTTCCGTCGCGTGCTCTGTCGACTACTGTCCACTGAGTTCGTTGCATGGGCCGCCGGCACCAAACGAACTCGTGAGTGCCCTGAGTTTAAAAGCTGAGTGTGGTTTTCTTTGGTTCGGCCATTGCAGCCCATCAAAACGTGAGTTTGATTTGAACCTTTCGAACTGTGACCAACTTTCAAACTTTCCAACTTTCCACTTTGCAATTTTGGAAATTTTTTCAAAATTCAGCACTGCAAAGACGGCATCAACTTCATGTCGGGTTGGCGGCCATGCGCCTCTGTGGAAATGTACGAGTCAACGGTTCGATTGTATTTTGAGCGGCCCGTTTTACCGACGGCCATTTTGGTACATCTAACGTCGGACGGTTACCACGACTACAGCAGCAGTCCTAAGCGACTGCATTTACTGTTGGTTGATCAATTCAATCAGTCACATGCAGTGCGCAGTGAGTGGTGCTATAAAAAATTATTTGTCAACCGTTTGAAAGTTTTCCTCATACTGGCCTCAGAATGTTTTTGCATTTTTTTGCGTTTATATAAAGGAATGGCTATTTTGAAACTCATTTATTAGTCGCCTCTGGCTTTCTTATCAAAATAAAGATTGCGAAGATAGGTTGCTGATGCAACAACGCTGTGGTCTTGTCAAACACGACAAAGCCTACTAAATTATTTTCACAAACATTCAAGGTGCAGAGACGATATCGGTGAAATGCAGTTCTGCTGGACCGTTGGAATTTCCCATTTTGGCCGATCTGAGCGCTGGTCGATCAGTGATGTACAGGTGATATTCGTCAGTCGATCAATCAGACGGCCAGTCGGCAAGTCAGTCGACCTGCCTATCGGTCGGTCGATCTGTCGATTGGTTAGTCGGTCGATGGCTCGCTCGGCCGGTCTGCCGATTGGTCAGATTCTACAATAGGTCAAGCAATCAGTTGGTCAGTTGGTCGGTTGTTCGGTTGGCCGGTTGTTAGGTCAAGCAATCAGTTGGTCGGTTGTTCGGTCGATCGGTCGGTCGATCGGCCTAGCTATTTGTCGGTCGGTATAGCTCAAGCAACCGGTTGATTGGCTGGTCGATCGGTAAATCGACCGTTGGTTGGCTCGTTGGCCAATCGGACAGTCGGCCAATCGGTAGCTTAAGCAATCGGTCGATGGGTTTGGTAGGGTTAAAATCGGCGTGTTAGACCGGCGATTGGCCGGTCGGTTGGTTGGTTGGTCGATTTGTCGGTAGACCGATTGGCCGATTCGTTGTAACGTTCCAAATAAATTGTAATATCAATCAACTGCGGTGTGAATCGCGTTGACGATGATAATGCACACCCACAGCTTGTACAGAATGGCCGATTAAACATGGCAGCTTTTTTCAGGGTGCAAGGAGCGCGCGAAATTTGAATGAAAGAAAAAAGACGTTCAGAAACCCAATTGTCTGGTCAAATTTGACGCATCTTTTTAAACGAATTGATTCCTCGTACTCTGCTGTTCTTTCCTTTTCACTTGCACACACGATTGGGAATTATCTTGGCATTTTTGAAAAAAATGACAACTCCTAGTCTGCGACTGATCCCGCCTTGATGGAAAATACAAGGACTGCCTTATTTATTCGGCCAAATATCAAACTCAGTCGTGAGATTCACCTCCGTCTGCCCGACCGTGGCGTGGCGATTGCCGGCGTGCGTCTGCGGTCGTGGCGTCTGTTCGATCCGAGCACAATCGACCGATGCGCCCGTCAGCAGATGCTTTATCAACCGCAGACGGGACTGTGCGTGCGTAGCGAGTGTACGCAGCCGGCATGTCCGATCTTCAGCGTCGTCGATGGCAAGGTGTGATTTTTTTTTGAAGGCGCTGATTTTTCCAGTTTTTGCGATTGCGATTCCAATTTTGAAAAGTAGATTTTCATATCGATTTTCAGTTCAAACACACGTTATACCACTGCCAATTGAAGAACAACAGGACCGTTTCAGTGTTAAGGCGCATTCATGTTGCAGTATTTAGTGCCCGCGCAGCTTTGTTTTGCAAATACTGCAACATGAATGCGCCGTTAATCATATTTCAAGGTGAACTGCAGCGGGCAAGGCAACGGCGATTGGTGCAGTATTGTTTGTTTGGACGGTTTCCGAATTCTGCACGCTCATGACGGCCGCGCGCTACGGTTCGTGGTGAATGTCGGCGATCGCAACCAAACCAAATCAACGGATGCGCATTTGCTCGAATACACCAATGAGCAGCCGAGACGGGCGACGAAGGCGTTCTGCTACAATGGACGATGGATACCGCAGGTATAGTTTTGCTGGCAAAATATTTTTGTCAGACAAGAACTTGAACGTGATTTCTGACCAACAAAACAGTGTGCTGCTGGACTCCAGCTTGCTTATATTAGCGGTATTAAACGACAGCTTTTTTGAGCAATTGATTTGAAGTACAATATGTATTTTGAACTTGATTCAACGCGCCTGGATATTCCAAATGAGCGAGCGCGCTGTTCTGCTGTCCCTGAAAAAGAAATCTGTCGAGAAACGCGCTTTTTTCAACGTACCGTAAAGTCTTGCATATAAGGTCTCCTTATATAAATTTGAAAATCAAAAATTTCTGAAAAAAGTGGAATTTCGTGTGACAACCTTATAAGTGGGAGGGGGTCTTATAAAGAGAGCATCAGGAATTTCGGGCCTTATAAACGGGGTAGGATTTTGACCAAGTCAAAAATTTGAATTTTTTGGTTTCCCGCCGTGTGACACTCCGCCCACTTTTGGGTGGGGGGGGGGTCTTATAAGTGGGAGGAACCTTATATGCAAGACTTTACGGTATTGTTTGTTTTTATCAGGTTCAAACCAACTTGTTTTCAGTCGTTCATCAAAACTTTTCAACGTTTTCATTATTCACCAAAAGATCAGAAAAACAACTCGATCACTCACAAAAAACCTTCAGCAACTGATCTGCGAGCCAATCGACTGCGGCCTTCCCAGGATCGTGCACGGTCGTGTGTTTTGTCCGAACGGGACGACGTTTGGAAAAACGTGCGAATTCAATTGTCGACCGCCGGCTACTATGAAAGGTACAGCGTGTTTAGGGGTTCGGGCCTGCGGGGGGCCTATTTTTTAAGTGCGGGTCGGGCCTGCGGGGCGGGTCAGGAAAGCCTTTTCACCCCCCCCCCATAAACCGATTAGCATCCGGTGCACCCTCCCTAGCAGGCGACCAGGTGGAGAAGTCCCACTTACCCCCTGCCCCTCCCCACCAATTTTTTTGGCACCCCCCTCCTCCTACGGGTAGGTACCCCCTATTAAAAATGTCCGTTATCTTCGGTACCGGTCGGGTCTGCGGGACGGGCCAGAGCTAATTTTTTATGCGGGTCGAGCGTGGATCCCTGGAGGAAGCGGTCCAGGCCAAAAAAAACTGTGCGAGTCAGACCAAGACCCGCAGGCCCGACCCGAATGTTGTGCGGGCCATGACCCGCGCCCTCTTGTCCCCACAACATCCCTAA